>JAOTRH010039251.1:0-10521 GCA_034768845.1 Heliamphora exappendiculata
TCTTTACGTCGAGCTGATGCAAGGGCTAGCCGCGGGTAGCAGCTAAAGAAATGAGCAAGCGTACAGACGTCATCTTAGCTACTGGCGAGAAGGTATCAAAGTAATCCACGTTATTAGCCTGAGTATAACCCTTGGCCACCAAGCGAGCCTTCAACCAGGCCAATGAACCATCAGGGTGGACCTTAATAGTGTAGACCCACTTGCAGCTAATAGCGTGCTTATTGGGAGGAAGGTGAACGAGCTCCCAAGTCTGATTATATTCCAAAGCTGTTATTTCTTCTTCCATAGCCCGGCGCCATCTAGAATTAGTGACGGCCTCTTGTATTGTCCTGGGAAGAGACACAGAATCTAGGGTGAAAATCAAGCACTGAGTAGAAATAGAAAGTCCCTTATAGGATTGCACATAAAGAGGATTGTCACGACATTGGCAATAACTTTTATGATGAGCAATAGGAGCAGTACTTATAGTCTCAGGTGAGGATGAGCTTGGAACCGGCGATAGGATGACTGGCTCGGTAGAGGCCGCGGGAGTAGGTTCACCATCTTGTAGAGGTCCTGGACTAAGAGCAGGAGCCTGCACTGAAGTAATACGATATAGCAAGAAATCAACATCCACAGGGGATGGAGCAGGATTAGACGCAGGATTAGACTGGACAGAAGGCGGATAGTAAGGTTGTGACTCAACGAAGGTAATGTCACATGACACCACAAATCGACCAAGATCAGGAGAATAACACTGATATCCCTTCTGATTTCGTGAATACCCAAGGAAGATACACTTAAAAGCTCGAGCATCTAATTTTGAAATGGAGGGTCGAGTGTCACGAGCATAACATGCACAACCAAAGACTCGGAGGGGAAGGGAAAAGAGACCGATTGGGAAAAAGGACTGAGTGGGGGTCTGGCCTTGGAGAATAGTTGACGGCATCCGATTGATGAAGTAACATGCCGTAAGTATAGCTTCACTCCAGAATTGCTTCGGTACCTTCATATGGAACATAAGGGCACGGGTCACCTCGAGAAGGTGACGATTCTTTCTTTCTGCAACACCATTCTGTTGTGGTGTATCTGGGCAGGATGACTGATGAATGATACCGTGCTGTGTAAGAAATGTTGACAGCTGATTTGAAAAGTATTCTCCACCGTTGTCACTGCGTAGGTATCGGATGGTAGTATTAGATTGATTCTTCACTTCCGCATGGAATGATGTAAAGAGTGAACATAATTCAGACCGGTGCTTCATTAAATATAAAAAAGTAACTTTCGAATAATCATCCACAAAGGATATAAAATAACGAAAGCCCAATGTCGAAATCACAGGACATGGACTCAACACATCTGAATGAACAATCTCAAAAGGGGAACTAGCTTTTTTATTTATTCTCGGGTAATATGGCAAACGCAGGTGCTTTGCAAACTAATACGACTCACAATTAAATGGGGAAGTAGACTTCAAATTTGGAAACAAAACTCTAAGACTAGACACTCAGGGATGACCAAGACGGCAATGAACATCAAAATAAGACGTAGATATGCTGGAGCAAGCGACAGGGCCAGGAACCTCATCCAAGATGTAGACTCCTCCTTCCACGCGACCCCTACCAATAGTTTTCCTCGTCGCAAGATCCTGAAACACACAATAATCAGGATAAAATGAGACCGAGCATTGCAAATTTTGAGTAATCTTGCTAACAGACATTAAATTGAAAAGTGAACTCGAGATGTGCATGACTGAAGTGAGAGGAAGTAAAGGTTTAAGGTTCATTAAACTACGACCCTTAATCATAACAAATGATCTATTAGTCACAATGACTGAAGTGGAGTTACCAAAGGGCTGATAAGAAGATAAAATACCTGCAGTACCAGTCATGTGATTGGACACACCAGAGTTGATGACCCAGGTGGGAGTAGAAGTGGCAGCGAATGCTGCAGGGTTACCTGTCTGACCAAATGTAGTTGTGGGATGTGGTCATGGATCAGTCAGCTGAAACTGAGTAAAGCATGCATATTCCTCATCCGTTATCTCCACAACCTTCTTTTTTGGTTGGTGGATTGTTACTGAGTTAGTGGCAGCATTAGCAGCATAAGACGACCCAGATCCTAGTTCGCCTTTTTACTTACAGTAGTTCCTTTGAATATGACCTGCAGCTCCACAGTGGTGACACACTCTCGTATCACGCCCACCATCATGGCTATAACCACGACCACCACGTCTGCCTCCCTCTTGCCCACGACCGCCAATAGTAGTCATGAGAGCAAATTTATCAGATGTGTCAGATGATGGAGCTCGGGTGGTGTCCTCACGAGTAACCCGTAAAACTCGTCGAAACGCGTCTGAGATTGTTGGATCTTCAGGACTGGCAAGGATTTGTCAGTGAGCGGATGAGAGCTCAAGATCCAAACCTGCAAGAAACCAGATAACACCAAGTTGCTCCCTTTGCTCCTGCATCTTCCTCACATCAGTGGTCAAGGGTATAAGAGTGGTAAACTCATCATAAAGGGTCTTGAATTCAGCAAAGTAATGGTTGAGAGATTGCCCCTGTTGATTGAGTTTGAAGAAGCTTTTCAAGACATCAAACAAGTGAGAGAAGTTATTGGTGTTTGAGTATAATAGATCCAGAGAGTCCCATAACTCCTTGACAGTATTGGCGTTGCTTACCAATACTTTGACTTTTCTATCCATGGAATTAAGGAGTTGGGAAAAAAATCATTGCGTCCTCCTGTAACCAGCTATCAAAATCTGCAGACTTAGAATCTAGGGGGTCATGCTTCAAGAGCCTCTCATTCCTTTGTCTCCTAAGGGTCATTAAGACCGTCTTTCTCCACATTAGAAAGTTAGTGCCATCAAGTTTTTCATCCACAAGTTATGAGGATGAAGAAATAATCTATGTAACACTGCTTTGTGAGCCTTTGGAGAGGCTAGATCCACTAGACGGGGTTCCCTCAGTCATTGCAATACGTCACAAGAATTAATAAATAAGTCATCTTGAGTTGCAACAGTGAAATTAGTAATAGTAACAAACAAATTGATAACCTCTCAGGCCAAATAGCCGAACAGTAACAACCAAGAGAACTGGTAATCTCTCAGGTGACGCCAACCAACGAACTGATCGATACAGCCTTGTCAGCCACCAAGAAGAAGAGAAGTCTCCAACAGGGGTCGCCGCCTTGCACCGACTTCACTGGACCCTCGTCGACTTCAGTCGAACCCTTGCCGACTGTCAAACACTCTAGCCGAACCCTTGCCGACGACCGAAATCCCAAGAATAGGGCTTGCCGACGCCGCCGACTGTCAAACACTCCCACCGAACCCTTGCCGACCACCGAAATCTCAAGAATAGGGCTTGCCGACGCCGGAACGGCAAGGATAAGCCTTGCCGACCACCGAAACCCCAAGGATAGGGCTTGCCGACGCCGGAACTACAAAACAGGTTAGGGTTTTGCTTATCCTAGTTTTGATACCATGTTACGAGAGAATAATAGATTATTAGAAGGCTTAGCCTCTCAATTGGAGAGGTCCACTATATATAATAATTACAAGGATATGTACAACAAAACCTTAATGGGCCCTTATGGCTAACGGGCCTATCTACATATATTATATACGTACATCTAATAATATCACTTACAGATTGAATTTGAAGCTTCAATTTAGCCCAAGTAATCCGAAATCCTCGGGTCTGAAATTTTTTTCCCGAAAAATTGAGAAGTTTCAAAAAATTGATACTCACAACAGATGGCCTGCAAAATTTGTGGGAATATCATGATAATGATCAGCACCTCCGTTCAATCAAGATATGATCGCTCTCAAAAGAAGTTTAAACAAATACGTAACTAGGGTCCTAACTTAACATCTATTCGAGTAGAATAGTGGTAAGTAGGGCGTTGATCCTCAGGTACAAGTAGGCTAAGTTGATATGTTTCTTTATCTAATATTGTAGTAATTTACAAATGATTTAAGATTGATGAAATGAGATGGAAGAAACTTGAAATAAGTAAATTTATTTACTAAGGTAATAAACTAAGTTTAAAGGAAGCTTATGGTCTTAAAAGATAGAAACGAACCTTAGGGTTTCGAACCACTCTGATCATGTAACTACAATTAATATTCAATATTCATATAGTCAAATGATGAAATTAATATAGATTCCAAGCTGTCTAAGAACTGAAAAGAACCCTAACTTTTACAATGTATTAATTTGAAACTCATCAATTAATCAATTTTAATCCATTCTAACCTTATAATTTTCAGAGAATGAGATAGAGAATAGCATAGAGAATAGATTTCTTACCTTAATTTAAAGTCTTGTACAAAAGCTATATTTTCCCTTCACTTTTCTTGATTTTTCTTTCCTTTTCCTTCGCCTCCTCTCTTGCCAAACACCTTTCCCTAGAATTTTTTTGTAGAGCTTCTCTCTCTTCTCTCTTATTTCTTCACTTTTTCTAAAGAATTTATATCCTCATCTCACATATATATACATGTTCATATATTACACCAAACTTTAGTCTTAGAATGTCACCTAGCAACTAGGTAAGTCACCGAGTCACCATTTTTTCCAATCACCAAATTAGGTTAATTAATCAAGTATTAATCTAATTAATCAAGTTTATATTAGTTAATCTCATTTAATTAGATTAATCATGCTTACCAGTAATTATCTCTAATTAGCCTAATTAATCATGCTTACCTTTATTTAATCTTGATTAATTTTTGCATGTTAATTCCAAAGTCTCTTAAACATTAACATAAATTTTTTAAGCACTTCAATTAAAGATTTTAAAATCGTCTAATCACATAATTGTATATTAATGAGGTTAGTAAGTGAAGCACGTCAAGTTTTCTCACTATACTTTGTATACTGTTGGACAACTTGATTTATATTGTTGGGTTTATTTTCTAATAGTTTAATTTTTTCGGAGAATTGGTAATATAGTATCAGAGATCTAGTTCCACGAGATCTTAGGTTCAAGTCTATTGATATATGTTTTCTTGTTATATTTCTTATTGTACATTGTATGTTGGTACTCCTATCTAGTTCAGTTTGTTTGTTTCTCCACGTGCGAGGTAGTGTCACACGTGAGGAGAGTATTGGATAATTTGAATATATTGTTGGGGCCTTTTCTTAATGGTTGAAGCTTTTGGGACAATTGATTACTTAAGATATACTATACAAGTGCAAGCTACAAGAGTTTTCATGTCATCAAGTACGACATTCATCAACATGTTTTTTTTTTCTTTGCATAGTATAGAATGCTTTGATACATGTTCATTCAAAATAATATCAAAAACTCTAAATGCAATTAGTCATGTACTTAATGAAACAAATCATGTATGTAATGCTATAGTAATAGCTTGGGAATTACAAATTATGATTTTTGTGATCATTAAAAGTGATATATGTTAATGTAATTTAATTTAGCATATTGTTAGAGGTTATTTTTGATACCGGCAACAATATACCTTAATTGGCAAAGTTTGAATTTCCCGTACATGGCTCTGCCTTTTACTCAAATCGGTCGGCAAAATCTGGCCATGATATATCCTATTAGCTTTAAAATCAACCTCAATCTGACCCAAGCGTTGGCTGGGAGTCTGGGACCATCTGGCAGGTTATAGCTAACACCAGATACCCCAGTTGAGACATTGTAGAATAGGCTAAACCTCTTTTAATATCTTTTCTCAGCTTTGTCTCTGCTAGTAAAGGTATTCCCTTTTTATTGCAACTATGCTGGAATTTTCTAGCTGCCACTTCTTTTGCTGCTGTAACATTTGGAATTAACATTGGATTTATTGATTTGCAAGTGGACAAGGGAGACCAAATTTCCGCATGCTGTCTGGGCTGCTGGTCGTGGGCTCATTATTCTTCTGCTACCCAACTTCGACGTTGTTGACAACCTTTGGCTTGAGCCTTTTTCTTGGGAGGTAACGAATTGCGTTTTCACTTTTGGTTAATATTCTTCTGTATTTGTTTTGTATGAATTTTGGTGACAAATGTCTACTTGTAACCACTTTGAAGTCGTTCATTAATCATTAGCTTTTCCAATTGAGAAAACAAAATGTCACCATCATGTGATATGCAATAACTTCTGTGTCAGTGACAGCTTAGAGTTGGATTTGTATCTAATCTTTTCTAGAAGAATATATGTAACGACCCATTGCTTGCTGGTCCACTAATCTATGAATGTGGCCCTATTAACTTGTCTCAAAAGGATAAACTCAAGTTATTTTATTAGTAGTAATTATATATCTTTATTGGCTTAGGTGAAATAATTATATCAATGTGGGATGGGTTATTACATTCTCCCCTACTTTAGTTGTACAACGTTCTCGTTATACCTTATGGCTTGTAACTTTTCCTGGCCGACGTGCATAGCAGGTTTATAAAGCAGCAGCTCACATGCGGGTACAGGGTACACTACCGAGGAAGATATCCTCCTCTCTGGAGTCTCTACTCCGTTTGTAACGACTTACTGCATGCTGGCCTAATAACCTATGAAAGTGGGACTACCAACTCGTCCAAAAAGCTTAAGCTCGTGTTACTTTGGTATCAACGGGTACTTGTAGACCTTACATGGATTCTTTGGTTGTTCATCTAATTAAACCGTTGCTGGAATTGAGAATGGAATTCTCATACTCTTAGTTTAAAGAATGTTACAAGAATTCTTTAGAAGCTGCTGGTGAGCCAAGGTTGTAAATGAGCTTGTAATTATAAGGTCAGTTTGTTGGCAAGGATTGGCCATTTTGGAAGCAAAAGGTTTGAGATTACCTGAATTTTGAATTTGTCAACTAAAGGCCAAAAGGATGAGCAAGCCTTTTGAGTTACCAAATTAGAGCTTTGCGGTGAAGGACTAAAAACATATATGTTCTCTATAGAATTAACAGAAAAATAAAGGTAAAAATAGAATATGTGCAGGATGTGAGATCAATCAATGGTAGAATTTTGGAGGTTTCATCCCTTGGGTTTAGGTTGCATTGGCATTTTATTGAGGCATAAATATTTAAGAACAGAATTAATCACAGAAAGCATTAGAACAAATCAAGGTACTTGGTACCTGTATCTCCTTTTCTGTCCTTGCACTGGAACTTTGGAATCTCTTTTAGGCCTCTCCCCTAAAAATCATTATTAATGGTAATAAAATTTGCAGACTTCCTTTTCAAATCACTGTCTTGTTGCTTCCTGCATTATAACCACAAAATAGATCATAAGAGACCTCTAACCCTTTCGACTGGCAGATTGATGTGGAAGTTCTATTTTGTGGATTGTCGTCGTTTTCAATAAAGTGAAGAAGGAAACTTCAAAGTTGTGGGGAAGATAATATGAAATAGAGGTTAGGGATTTGAAAGCAGGTGTGACAAGAAGTCTTGAACTAAGTGTGGGGATGGATGGGATGTTTTGCTTCTCCTTCTGAAGGATTTGGGCTATGAAATATCGGTGAAGAAAATGACGTTGAAGAGGTCTTTCTTGCACGTTGCTAGGATGGAGAGGTGATCAAAGCAGAATGTGCATGTCAAGAACAGAGTTTGGTCAATATATTTTGATGTTGATGTGGTGCTTTGCTGAAATTTTTCGTCCAACTTTCTTGGTTTTGATTTATTGGGGGTGCGAGTAGGTTGGAGCCACTGGAACTTTCCAACTACTAGTCTTCTGTCGCAAGAGCTCACAAAATCGTTGACGAAATGGAGCGAAAATGAGACTTCGCCAATGATATGTATTTGGGTGGGCTCAGAGAATTTTGTAATATCAATCAAGGTAAAGTGTGGTCCAAGGGTATGATCTCAATCATGTCAAGTTGGCCAGTTGCAGTAGAAGAGTTGAAGAGAGCTGTGTGGAGAGCATTTATGTTGTGTGAGGGAAGAAAGTAGCATATTGATGAGCGAAATATGCTCAAATATGAAGGGTTTTTCTTTTTTGAGTTAAGCTCTTAATGCTCAAAATAGAGGGATAGACCGTCTTATATTGCAGTGAATTTCAATGTTATTATATTTCAAGTGGAAATATGTGGATGTGATCGCATTTTAATAGTTGTGGGAGTGTGTTTTTCCCTTCCCATCTTCGTAGCTCACTTTTTTCCTTGATAAGTACAAATACATCCAAAACAAAATTAGAGGAAATCTGTGAATAAGGGTTGAAAAGAGAGGCAAAGAGGAGGTAAGAGGGCAGGCAATCTAGTTTCATGAAAGGTCGTATTCTGAGACATGCGGAGGATATCTCCTGCATCAAGAGTTAGAGTATTGGTCCGTCCCAGTATTACTTGAAAGTCTTATGGGACCTCTTGTCTAGATGGATTCTTTTTCCCATCTTTCTCTGTTTGGGGGTGTGGGGGGTGTGTGGAGTGCCAATTTTAAAAAGAGGAAGTTTTGTCGGCCTTAAAATGGGAGACCTTGACATTTCTTGTAGCAGGTCATGGTCAAAGAGGAGGTTTTGACATTGACGCATCCCTTTTATGAATATGACACCTTCAAGAAGAGCCTCAATGCGTCATTTATTGCTTTGATACTAGGACGAGAATTGGGCTATAGAATTAAACTTTACACCAATTAGCCTTGAGGATTGTGTTTATAAGTGGGTGGGACGAACATTGGTTTTGTGGATTTGTGAGGTGGTGTGTATTATTATACAAAAATTTCGAAATGCTTTTGTAGGCAAGAGACAAATCCTTGATGCGTTTTTGGTGGCAAATGAGATAATTAATTCAGGACATTGTAGTGGCGCGTATGTCACGACCCATACCCATCCATATAGGATTAGGATCGAGACCGGCCAGTCGTTTTAGTTTACCCAAGGCCATTTCATCATTAAGTTGTTATCCTCTATTAATAATTAAGACGTAAAATATAATACAATTGTAGTTTAATAATAGAATCAGTAAATTAGTTTCCTTTTTCATTATGAATACAATACGAAACGATTTCCATCAGACTGTGTATAAGTAAGATGGTATGAAATTTCATTATATTAAATCACCATACATAAGCATTACAAGAGAACCTTTCATATATTACAATGTGAAAATCGAGAAAGTATACTACACAACTCACAACTCAATATATACAAAGTGTCAACAACTAGCTCTTAAGCATGCCATCTCTATATATATTCACATCTCAAAGATGGTACCTTGCTACACTTCATCACCAGAAAAAGGTGTAAGATTCAACGCATAAGCTTAAAGCATAGTGTACTATATACCAAAGCTACAAAAAGTTCATGGATATCCTTTGTCAAGCCTTTTTCCGTACAATGCATATAAATCGAGTCAAGAACATTCCATAGAACCAAAGTTCAAAGTATTGATAAATTTACTTTCATCATATCATGTAAGCTTATAACATTTCAAATTATATATGATGTCATTACCATGGACCTATTCAAGTAGGACTACCAGGCCGATTTTGGCATCTTATCCTATAGCCACAATTGGTGGAAAAAAGGTTGAGAAGTCTCATTATAGCACTACTAGTATCTTTTCTTTCCCCTAGTAGCATGGGATAGCTACGGATGACACTAATAGATCAAAGCATGTACATTTCAATATATTGATATCCATAAAAGCATTAAAAAACATTTAATAAGGAATATAAGATTTTGATTGTAAACATTTCTATTGAAAAACAGAGTTTACAAGTGCAACCAAGATATAATAGTACTCACCTTAAACACTAGTTCTTAGTTAATTTTTTCTTAATCAAGAGTTCCTACATGAAAAGCATATATTATACTCATGCTAGAATACATATAAGTTCATATTTTGAGGAAGCTATAACAAATGGTGGATGTTATATTCCTTTCTAGGTCAATATCCTACTTAGGACCTCATAAAAAGTGTTAAAAGTATCTTAAAAATCAACATATTTGTAGCCATGGCTGTTTAGACGCCCAAAACCAGTGAATAGACAGCTTTTGTTCAAAATCATCAAACAGCCATATCTCAACCTTTTGGATTCCAATTGGAGCAAAATTTGTTTCCAAATTGAAGCCTCGAAAGTCTAGTTTCTAGTGGTGGTGGTCTCATCATCTAATTCCAATGATACAAAAGGTTATGATCAAAAGAGTCAATACTGGTCATGAGAAATGCTTAGATTTGTTATTGTTTTGCTTATGTTTCATCATACATTTTGTCCAAAGTCAAAATCTTAAGTTTAATCATGTATCACACTTGTAAGTTGTAACAAGGTATACTAAGGTTTCACATACATCTATGTTCAATATTCACGTAGTTTAATGTTGAAATTACTATGGATTCCAAGCTTTTTGAGAACTAAAAAGAATAACTCTTAACTTTTACCATGTATTAAATCATCAATTAATCAATTTTAATTCATTCCAATCTTGTTATTTCAGATTATATGATAGAGAATAGCATGGAAAATAAGTTTCTTATCTTCATTTAAAATCTCGTACAAAAGCTCTATGTTTTTTCTTCCCTTTTCTTAATTTTTCTTTCCTTTTCCTTCACTCTCTCTCTAACCAAATACTTTTCTCTAGAATTTTTTAGAGCTTCTCTCTCTCTCTCTCTCTC
>JAOTRH010039262.1:0-20324 GCA_034768845.1 Heliamphora exappendiculata
GTGTTCCGAAGATCGTGGAGCCGTTTTATCCTGGGAGAGTGACGCCGGTGGAATCCCTACAACACCCTCGGTAGGCGACGAATCATTCTTAAGAAAACTGCGAATGCAGGACTCGGTTTGCAAATTCCATATTATTATTCATGTTATTTCATTCTCTGTAATTTCATATTATTGTAAATTGTTGAATGTTTAATAAAGATGTATTTTCTGGATCTCCGAACATGTATTTTATTTCGACGTTGGATATTCTCCCAACAAATTTCACATGCATATCAACAAAATTAATTTTAACCAATTATTTTCACATAAAAACTTATACCAATCATTGGCATGTAAAATCTATAATATTTATTTGTAAGTCTCAAATTCATATGTATAACAAGTAAATTATTCAGTGGGCAGTCTTAAAATATTATGTGAGATAGTTTATGTGATGCTTTTGCTAAATAATATAAGAAAAAATAATTTAGATGAAATAATATTTGCTCAGTTTTGTTAGTATGGAAGATAAAAATTACTCACTTAATTAATGTGTATATATATTTTTATTTATTAAAACTACTACATAAGTAATAAAATATAATATTTCAAGAGTACCTAATAACTTTTTAGTAAATAAGACTTCGTTTGGAAATTGACTTTAAATCGTGTTTTTTGTCCTTTTACATAAAATTAAAAAAGTTAAAAAATTTTATTTGGGAACTGAAACGCTTTTAATCTTTTTACTTTTTTACATAAAATAACGTATGTATTTTTCTAGAAATATTATAAATTTTATTATATACATTCATTGTTTATAAAAAAATATATATTTAAAATTTATTCGTCAAAATCTATCAAATAATATCCATATTGAATATAAAATTATATAAAAACAAAATTTTAAAAATTATAACAGCTTTAGGTCAAAATTTTTGTCATTTGGCTTAAAAACCATTATAAATAAAGTGTTTTGGCTTATTGCCTTTTGGCTTAACGCCACACATATAGTTCACTAAAAGAATATTTTATTTATTTAGTTTAAAATAATTTTAAATAAAAAACTTAACTTAAAGTCAATTTGCCAAACGAAATCAAAATCTTACGTAAATACGTAACCAGGACTAATAGTTCAAGCTAGTTAATGAGTTTTGGATTTGTAGACTTAGGTTCTATTTGTTCAAAAGTTAAGGGTGAGATTGAACTATATATAAATAATCTCGTATAATTTCTTATTTTGTTTACCGAATTGAAAGAATAATAAAACTTTTAAATTGTCTTTTTGAACTACCATAAGCACCCATTTTAAGACTATTACTATCCCATTATTCACGTGGGTTTAACAATCCTAGAACTATACTATCCTATATTTTTATAATTTTTTAATAATTTTATTAAAATTATGTTAAATTAAATAATTTACTATTTATTTGCAAATTATTAAACTCTTAAACGATAGAACACCCTTTGATATATAAAACACAATACTAATAATCTAATAATACTTTAAATACACTTTTTATTCTAAAAAAATAGTTTTTTAACTAATCGAATCGTGGTTAAGAGTTTGGATGGTACAATTAAATTTCCTTCAATCCCAGTTCCTAATGGCTTTTTTATGGAGCTTTTTTGTCTTCTTCTAGACTTCTTTTGTTTAGTTTCTTGGTTTAGATTTTTTATTTTTTGGGTTTTATGTGACGAGAAAATTTTTAAAAATATATTTGAAAATTAAAAAAATTACTAAAGACAAAAAAATCACAATAAGTTAAAAATCCTATTAAGTTGCCTTTTTTTTTCCATCTCATCTTAATTTCTTTTACTTTTTGTTCAATATTTTTTACTTATAAATTCTTATTAAGGAGAAATTTTTTTTTAAAAAAATACAATCATTTAAAATAATACTGATTTTTTAATTAAAAAATAAAAAATAAAACAAAATATATACTAATTACCTTTAAAAAAATAGTCTTTTTAAGACTAGGATTAGGAGTTACCTTCAGCAGCAGCAAGACTGAAGTAGAGGTCCACAATGTTGGGGCAACTATCGTAGCACTGAGGGGAGCAAAGCTTCCGTACGAAATGAGGCTCCAGGAGAGAATCCGACGAGATTCCAAGCGCGGTCCTATCAAGCCCGCACGCTTCTACGCACCGGTCGGTTTCGACCCAATCCTTCAACAGGTCCGCCTCGATCTCCGATGTACGACACGTGTACGCTTCCTCCCCGCTCCTCCTCACGTTCTTCTCAAGCACGCACCGCATTCCGGAAGACGATACCGCGAACGCACACGAGTCTTTGTTCAGATTCTCACATTCTATTCCTTCACCTACGTAAGCATATACCAGTAATTATTTCGCAGTCACTGGTGTTTGACAAAGTTTTTAACTTATATTTTTAACTTATTATTATTATTTTTAATTATAAATTACGATTTATTTTAAACACTTATAACTCTTATAGTAAATTATAACTACTTTTTTATTTTTTAGCTGCAAGTTATAATTTTTATTAAATACTCACAATTTCTACTATAAATTACAATTTATAAATTACTAATAATAATTTTAACAAACACCTACTATCGCCCTGTTTGGAATAATTGCTTATTTCTGTATTGAATTTGTTTATTTTTGTTTTTAATGAATTTTTTTTTTTAATTTATTCGTTATATTTTTTGACTTCTTTTATCGAAATGAATCGAAAAATAAAATTTTTAATCATATATATATATATATATATATATATATATATATCGACCCTCCACCACCGTCGTTAACAGCTATCGGCCCCACCTGTCGTCACGGCGAAGAGAGAGAGAGAGAGAGACGCAGAGAGTCAGAGGCGGTGAGCGGCGATAGGTTGCCAGCGACGGTGACGACAAAAATGAATGGAGGTGGCGGCAACGGCGAGAGTAGGGCATCGGGAAAGGGGGTCGGCGAGGATGCGGCACTGCTTCAATTTTTTTTTCTTTTTTTCTTTTCAAAATAGTACTAACTTCTCTCTCTTTAAACAGCACCCACTAGGCTTTGTTTAGCAAAACCCTTCTAAATTTATCGTTCCAAGTGGGTTTAAAAGGTCTTGTCCAACGACGAACATGAAATTTGGAGCTAGTGATTTTTGAAAAATCTTAAGAGACAAATATTAGATTCGTAAAAAAAAATATTTAGCAAACGAACTTTTGTAATTTTGCTATATTTAAGTCTAACAGTATTGAAGTGGTGGTCAACTCTATTGACCAAGAGCTGTTAATATTCCACTTCCATCTAGAATTCGAATTTTGGGATTCTCCTTCCTTAATTAACTATCCAAAAAAAAGTCTAATAGTATTTTAATAATTGATTTTTTTTCGAAACATGGGAGGCGGCCAATACATTGGCCCCATTTTAGTAATTTTGCTTATATGCTTATTAATTTATATACCAAAAAATAAGCCACATTGTTTGGGTAACTAAATAAGTTAAAAATAAAAAAATAAACAAATAAGCTCATTTGGATAGTCAAATAAGCAAATAAGTTCGTTTATAAGCCAATAAATAAATAAGTAAATAAGTCAAAAGTCACCCAAACGAAGTGGCTTAAATGAAATTTAATTTATTTGGTAATAAGCAAATAAGTAAGGTTCACCCAAATAAGGCCATTATTAGGGGTATTTGACAATCTATTAGCTTCTTAATTACGATTAATTTAGTTATAAGTTATAATTTTTTCAAAATACTCATAACTTCTGTTATAAACTACAACAATTTATAAGATACTAGTTTCAACAATATCAAACACCACTATTATAAAAAATAAAAATAAAAAAAGGATTAAGTATATACTGTTTGATTGTAAAAGGAACTTTTCACTCACCTGCAATGGCTTGCACAAAAGGGGGAAGTGCAAGAGCTAGGACTGCCAGCGTCTTCAAGCTAATATAAAAAGCCATGGGCACAGATTCTAGAGAAAATTAAGACAACTGGTGTGGGAAGCTAAGGGATTGGGAGGGGGAGAAGGTGGGGAACAGGCTTTGTGCTTAGGAACCAATTTCTTGGAGATTCATTAAGGGGTGGGCTAGCTATTTATACTAGTTTTCATGAGAACTCTAGGTTGAACTTGAAGTTTAGGAATGGCAAAGGGGCAGGCTAGTGGTGTTTCATTCTTATTTTTTATTTTATCGGGACAAGAATAAGGAGAAAAAGTCAAAAAAAAAAAATTGAAACCAGGTGAGATAGGGACAATAATATATTGAGAATAATTAGTAAATTTACGATGACGATACTAATGATTGAGTAACAAAGATGATATAATAAGTAAAAAATAATAATTGATAAATAATAAAAATTTAAAATATTAAAAATAAAAATAGAAATGAAAATACAAATATCCTGAGAACAACAAAATAGAAATGTATTTATTTTGGGGTGGTAAAATTGGAGTATATGAGAATTACAAATACTGCACTCACCACATTTCATATTTTAATGGAATTAAAAAATTTCGTAAATAACAAGGCAAAGACATTCAAAGGCGGACGAGAGAGAGAGAGGAAATTGCCAACTGAAGATGTTGTGGAAAGTGGACTTGGTGTGAAAATGATGGACACACTACGTTTTTTAGACGTAACAGTCGACCTATTGTAGGACACTGCATCGGCTAGTCTTGGAAGCTTAATCGAGAAGTGATTGAGTGCTCCGCAGGTATTTGTTGGAATGAAAAATTGGTGAATAATTTAATTTATATGCTGTTTATTATTTTTTATTCGGTATAAAAAAATCTTAACGAGTAAGGTTTATTCTTATAAAAATTTTAATGCGCAATGTCTTTTTGAGACAAAAATACTCTAAAATAGATAAATTTATTTATGCATTTTTAAACTTGTATAAAGAGTACAGATAAATTTATAAGGCTTTTAGCCAAATATTTAAAAAAATAAATTTTAACGCACAAGATTCACCAACAAAATTCTTAACACGTAAGGTCCAATCGTCTACTATACAGATAAATTTAACACAAACAGATAAATTTATATGTAATACATATAGATAAATTTATCCGTCGTCTTATTTTATGAAAACAGATAAATTTATCTGTATTTTTTATATAGATAAATTTATCTGTACATTTTCAAAACATGTATCAAGTACACAGATAAATTTATCTGTCTTGTATAAATAAGTAGACATATAAATTTATCTGTATAAAGAATATTGTGACTTTTCAAAACACGTATAAGGCACACAGATAAATTTATCTGTATACTTCTTTATGTAAAACAAATAAATTTATCTGTGTGCTGTGTACAAGTTTTGAAAATAAACAGATAAATTTATCTGTTCTATAATTCAATTGGATCTCGCGCGTTAAAATTTTTGTTGGTAGATGAAAAATAAAATCGTTGCTACTTTAAGGATCTAAAACTAATTTTCTGTAAATTTATTTATCTTTTATTAAATACATGTATAAAGAACACAGATAAATTTATCTGTATTATTAAAATCTCGTATAAGAATACAGATAAATTTATCTGTATGCATTATATGTGTTAATATGCAAATAGATAAATTTATTTATTTTATATAAATAAATAAATAGATAAATTTATTTATTTGTATATTAAACAGATGAATATCAAATAGATAAATTTATCTATTTACAAAATATTTTTAAAAAAAATTACACAATTAAATTTTACGCGTTAAAATTTAATTTTTAACGTCTTTAATTAAAATTTCATCCGTGGAAATTAAACTAACCACTTACACTATTAAAAGAATGCTTAAGCAATCATAGATGGTACAAGATGCAGGTGGTTCAATAAAATGCTTGTATTTACGGGTCATATTAAGATTTTATTATATTTTTAACGAAAAAAAATACAATAACTAGTGTTAAGGTTAACTCATATAGACTAGGGTTGACGCTAAATCATGAGCCTCAAGTTCAATTTGTCTTGCGTCCAATATAAATCAGGCTTCATAAATTTTAACAAAATCATTATATATATATATATAAAAGAAAGCAGCTTCTTTTCAGTCCTTAATTGGGCGGGAGAGGTCTAGTTTTATCTTTTTCAAGTCTAAAATCGATCCATTTTAATAATTTAAACCGTTTATTTTATTATTTTAAAAAAATATATTATCACTGTAAAAAATTAAATTGATCAGATATCGGTAACTATCTTAATAAATCGCATTTGTATTAATAAAAAGAAATTGTAATTTTTATTTTATTATAGGTAAATTACACTGATTTCTCATTAGATTCATGAAAACATCAATCACTTTCCATCTGCTTTTTAAAATGTCACTAACTTTCCTTCTGATTTAGTTTTTGCATCAAATTAGTTCAACTGTCGACTTTCCGTTAAAAGTTAACGGAAAAACTGTTTAAAAATTAAAATATTATTTTTTAATTATTTTTTGTGTTTAAAATATTTTATTATTATAATTAGAAAATACTTTTTATTTTATTTTTATTTTTTTATTAAAAAACAGTGTTACTAAAAAAACAGTGTTATTAAAAATAAAATAAAAAATGTTTTCTAATTATAATAATAAAATGTTTCAAACACAAAAAATAATTAGAAAATAATTTTTTTATTATTTTTATTTTTTCTAAAAAACAGTAACACTGTTTTTTTAATAAAAAATAAAAGTAAAATAAAAATATTTTCTAATTATAATAATAAAATGTTTCAACCACAAAAAAATAATTAGAAAACAGTTTTTTATTTGTAAAACAATTTTTTTGTTAACTTTTAACGGAAAGTTGACTGTTTGACTAATTTGATGCAAAAACTAAATTAGATAGGAGGTTAGTGACATTTCAAAAATCATAAAGAAAGTGGTTGATGTTTTTGTGAACCTCGGGGGTGGTTAGTGTAAATTTTTTTTTTTATTATTTATTTTATCAACACATATATAATTTGTTAACGTAGTTACTGATATCCAATTAATTTAATTTTATATAATAAAATTATATATATTTAAAATAATAAAATAAACAGTTTAAATTATCAAAATGAATTCATTTTGATTCCAAATAAAATACAACCCAGGCTCATGCAACTGAAGAGAAGCCATCCTCTATATTTAGAAGCCAAATAATTACCTGTGAACCATGTGATTGTTAGCACTTAGATGCATTTGGGGGTGCACATGATGAGTCGAGCGTGAGCGTGAATTTAATGGAATCGAGTTTTTACAGTTTTACAAGCTTGAAAAAAAAGTTATGATATTTGAGTTTAGATAACATTAATTTTTTTGGTTTGAGTTATGATAGTTTATAAATAATTATGTTTGAGCTTGGTTTGAGCTCGATTCAAATAATATATATATATATATATATATATGTATATATAAACCAGTCAATTTGAACTTAAACTTGAGTTTGAGTAAATATTCAAACTTTATATAAAGGGACCAACTTTAACGGAAGCCTTAAATTTTATAACAATATATGTTATATATACATATCCTTAAACAAGCTTGGTAAAGCTTGTATCGTGTCGAGCTAAATTATTATATGAATTATTCACAAGATTATGCAAATTGATTTATGCTTATATGAACCAAACTCGTTCAATAAACGAGTCCAATTTTAAGTTTATAAATATCTTGTTTTTATTTTTTGAGAGAATAAATGTCTTGTTTTTAAACGAATTGATTTGGAATGAGTCTTAAATGAGTTAAGCCTTAATTGTTCATGAAAAGTTTAGTTCGTTTGTATTTTAAGACAGTCGAAACAACGCTTAGAAAACACGAAACAATTTTAATTACCTTCAACCCTAGTTTTGAAACAGCCATGGACTAGTTGTGAGTCAATTGGGGTATTTGGAATGCACTATTAATAGCTTTGATCTTCATTCCACTAATTTTATTTATAAGTTATAATTTTTTTTAAACACTTACAATTCTGCTACAACTTATAACTATTTTTTTTATTTTACTTATAAGTTATAATTTTTATCAAATACTCATAATTTCTTCTACGAGTTACAATCTATAAACTATTAGCAGTAACTTTACTAAACAACACCAATGACTCCGCCAATAGTGGCGGATGCATGGCGCTGTCAGACTGTATGATTTGCGATAATTGCCTATTCATTTATTTTGTAATCTTTATTTTTGTTTAATATTTTTTATTATTTAGTCGCATTATTATATTGTTCGACTCTTGTTATTGAAACGACTTAAAAATAATAATTTTTTATTATAATATAAAATCTTCAGAAGAGATAAAATAAATCAAAATGAACCAATAAATCAAATTTTATGTTGTTTATTTTCGTTTTAACTTTTTAATTTCTTGATTAATTTTTTTTTATTTTTTTAGTTCATCTTGTCAAGACGATTTAGCAAAAAAAAAATTTAATCTAAATATGAAAACAATTGAAAATTCAAAAAAAGAAAAAATTAAAATTGAGCCCAAACACTGAGAATAAATGATAATTGAATTGTTCAATGCAAACTAGAATAGACCACCGTGTTGTTTTTAGTCATGAACAAGTCATTTACGTTCATAACTAATTGATAGCGACCAATAAAACTAACAATCTTCCTTCCCGGCGGGATCTGCGGTGTAATGTGTAAAAATCACCATATTTAGGACCTGTTTGGGATAAAATTGATTATTGTGATTTATTTTTGGGTTTTCAAAACTTTTTCACTATTGGGTTAAAATTATTTACCTTCTCAATTTGTTTGTATAAGAGAGATACAAAAAAATTTTAAAAATTAAAATTAAAATATAAAAAGTTTTTTCTATAAAAAAAAAAAGTACAAATGAGACCCGAGGAATTAACCTAGTAGTCAAGGCTTAAAACTTAAAAATTTGCTCATTTTAAGATTTTAAGTTTAAAATGACCTGCATTGTTATCATCTCTTTGATATTAATTTATACGATATTTTACTTCAATTTTAATTAGACCTTTTTATTAATAGACGGTGAAATTAATTTTTTTAAAAATTAATCGGACATACGTAAATTAGTCTGAATACTTTAAAATATCATCTAAAAAAAATTATTAATCAAGAAATAAGTTACCCATAAAAAGGGTTTTTTCTTTCATTTATTACTCGCAAAAAAGCTCCAGCTTGAGGTAATTGAGATAGCACAAATTGAGATTTGTTTACACTTGGATTTTTGAAGGGGGAAAAAAGTATAGTTTACAAAGAAATTCAAAATTGATGGCAGTGCTAGGAAGCATTGAAAAGACTTGCATTGTACTTTAGCGGAAGACTAATGAACTTTCGAAACCAAACTCTTGTTTCCAAGTCCAAAAAGACCTTCTAGAAAACTTGGTATTTGTCTTGATTAATTGATTGGCTAATTTATTTTAAAAATAGAACCATAAAATGTAAATTAAAAAAATAGCAAATTACTTGTGCATACAATACTCTCATTAATAAATACTAAATGCTATATGTTACTAAATGTAATATTGTAAGGTGTTAAACTTAATGTTTTAGAAAAAAATAAAATTGAACGAAATAACTTGTTTGAATTACTCTTCATATTTAATTCGTTTCAATTGACGGTGAAGATCATTTATTTGAGAATCAAAAATTAGAATGGTAAAATACATTAATTTCCATTAAGATTTATGGCAAATACAGATATACCCTTATAATTTTAAAAATACAAAGAAGGTTATACATATAAAAAAAATTAAGTTAATGAAACATCAATAATTATATGGTCAGAATACGTTTATTGTAAAAAAATGAACAAAATTTATGATTTTGAAAATAAGTTATATAATTTTGTTAGAATTAATGTGATCCAATCGTCTCGTTGCTGATATTCAATCAATTGAATTTTTTTGCACGAATATTTTTTTTATAATTTTTACCATATAAACGGTTCAAATCATTAAAATAAATTCACGTTAAATATTATTAAATGAAAATCTAAAATGCTTCTACTTTTTCTCGAAAAATTGAAAAAATCGCAATCCATTGTACAAAGATAAAGTAGAAGCAGTTCAACAAAAATAAACTTAGTATTTTAATATTTTTTTATTATTGACATAAATCTCAACTTACACTTGACTAGCTGTTCACTAATGAAAGAGATAAATTTATAATAAGATTAAAAACTTCAAAAAGAAAATTATAATTTCTTAAATTATAAAAGTGTTTGTGTATTAATTACAAAGAAAAAATCCGTGTATTTTACTCAAATTAGAATTATGATACAAATCTACAAGACGGTCCTATAAGAGAAATCCTCTTAAAGCAAGTCAACTATGGCCCATTTGGGTAAATAATTTATTTATTTATTATAAAATAAATAAAAATAAAAATAAATAAGTTCGTTTGACTATTTTGACTTTTAAGTGATTTATTTGTTTATTTTTATTTATTTAGCTTATTTTTGCTTATTTGTTAAAATAAGTAATAATATTTGACTTAAATCTTGTTTAAAAGTTGTTTATTTGGCTAATTGGTTTATTTGTTTATTAGCTTAAATTTTATTTATTTAACAAATCAAACGAAATTACTTATTTAATTATTTATAAGCCAAATAAATTAACAAACAAGTTACCCAAACGGGGCCTATAAAATTCCACGGAAATGAGTTTTTCTCTTAGTCCGTCTATTGCGGGCAAAATTAATTCATGGACTTGGTGGTGAGACAAGGATTTGGTGTTGTACCTAACTTAGTGTGCTGTATTTCCACGGGGTTTATTTTGGGATATATTTATGATTTTGAACAGTTTATTCTTTAAATTGATTAAGTTTGTTATTTATATAAATAAAATAAAATTATACAGATATCTCGTGTCTCGTTTGGCAACTAATTTTAAGCTAAATTTTTTATCTTTTACTTGAAGCAAAAAAAAGCTAAAAAGCATGGCTTTATGAACCCAAAAACTTTTAGCTTTAGCCTTATGTTTTTTTACATCAGTTTTTTAATATATATATATTTTTTAAAAATATTATAACTTTTATTATACATATTTTTTTATAAAAATTATTTTATTAAAATTTATTCGTCAAAATCTATTAAATAAGATCTATATTGAATATAAAATTATATAAAACTAAAATTTTAAAAAATCATAACAATATTAAGCTAAACTTTTTGTTTTTTGGCTTAAAGCCACTTTAAGTTAAGTTTTTTTGGTTTATTGTCTTTTGACATAAAATCGCTCCTACGGTTTACTAAATGAATATTTTATTTATTTTATTTAAAAATATTTTAAGCAAAAAATTTGACTTAAAGTTAAATTGCCAAACGATACCTTAATTATGTGATCATATCATATTTATTTAACTATTTTGTAAAAAAATATATATAAATTTACTATTATTTCCTTGACAAATTGATTTTGTGCCTATTTGAGATATCAAAAAAGTTTGAATTTTAAAAAGTTTAGTTTTTTCAAAAAAAAAAAGAAATAAAAAAAATTAAATTGCTTGGGATTATTTTTTATAGTATTTTTTTTTTGCTTTTTATTGAAATGTCCAAAATACTTTTATTTTTTGTTTTTAAATTGTAGTATTTAAGATATTAACACGATTTTTTTTGTTTTTGTTAGTAGTGTTGATTTTTTTATGTAAGAATATTATAGTAATTTTGTTTTAAAAAAAGTTAGGGTGTTTGAGATATGTATTAATTTTTTTTCTTTAATTAAAAAATAAAAAAAGAGTGAGTTAGCTTTTTTAAAAAAAACACACCAAACAGTACAGTTCAAAAGCCGATTTTTTTTTTAAAAAAAATTAATTTAAAAATTAGCCTAAAGAGACCCTTAATCACGTGGCTATCGAAATGTGATTAATATAATTTTTTTACATAAGTAATTTACTTAACGAGCTCTAAAAGGATATGATTCAAATTATGACTATCTATCAAAAAAACTTAAGCCTTCAAAGAAACATAACACGGCTATTGTGCTTTCCAAGCACAATACGAACTCTGGTTTCTTCTTGGTGTGAATTCTCCCACAAATAAGAATACACGGACGACATATCTTAGGGTTGATTTGAAGTTCTCTATACATGCGAAAATTAGAAAAACGATCAGCTTAACTATCTTTCAATTGAATATTTGACAAAATTATTACTAGTAGTTTTTAGTTGCTATTTTAATTATAAGTTACAAATTTTATAAAATACTTACAATTTTTATTACAAGTTGTATTCTATAAATTATTAGTTTTAACAATAGCAAACACCCTCAACGGTAGACAAAAGTATAATTGAGATAAAAAATAATAATATTAATACACTTTTAAAAGTAAAATTTATTATTTTTATAAATATCAATATACTTTTTGTAGAAATATCCATGCAACGGTTACCCATTATTTATGGTTTTCCAATTAATAAAAAGTCATTAGCATTTTCATTAGAAAATATGTAATTTGAGATTTTCATCAGTAGGATTAGATTAGGACTGTGCAAGAGTATCATTGGGCTTTTACAATTTGGACTATGGGATTATGGCTCCGTTAATGGCTTCCGTTAACAGAAATTTTAAGTATTTGATCAATATTATAATTTGTAGTTAAAATTAAAAAAAATAATTATAAATTATAGTAAAAATTATAAGTGTTTGAAAAGAATTATAGCTTATAACTAAAATTAGTAATAAAAAATTAAAAATTATTAAAAATAACTTTGCCAAACACCCCAGTTGGAAATATTCTATTTTATACTTTATACTCCTATAAATTGCCCTACAATAACAATTGGTAAGGAGCACACAACTTACAGAATTAAATCTAGAATGTAAAATAGAGTATCTTTAGTTTTAGTTGAACTGACAATTCTTTACTTCTCTCTGTTCTATTTCTACCAATTGTGAAGAAAGGAAAAAAAAAAGATTTTAGAGACTTATTAATTATGAAGTTTTAGTTCGTGATTGACAACTTTGATTTTTTAATTTTTTGGTTAAAAATACTAAAAATCTAAGGTTGCTTGTTAGATAAAAAAATAAAAAGTTAAAAAATTAAATCAAAACACAAACTCTTAGAATATTCTATTTAAATTCCCACTATTTTTAAAATACAATAATACCCTTATTCATAACTTATTTACTATCATTACCAACTACATATAATTGTTAATATCAAATATATATAGAAAAATAAAATTATCCACTTTGAATAAAAAGTAAAAAAACTAGTTTTTTATTCAAAAAATCAACTTAAAAAAACTAATTTAAAAGTTAAGTTACTAAACAATTTACTTTGAAATTAATTTAATTTTTTGGCTAAAAATGAAAAAAAATCAATATTGAAGATTTCTGTTATTCTTAGCAGAGATTTTTACTGTTCATGGATGAAAATATAGATTGACAAATTTTGTAACTAAACGGGCGAGTATTTAACTGAGAATTTTCTCCTAACAAAAAATATATCAAGTAGAGAATTCAATATTGAGAAAATAGAGAAAAATTTTTGTGATGGAACTGAGAATCTTATTTGATCTTATTCTAGAATAGAAAAATTAGAAGTGTTCTACTATAAACGAACAAAAAAAAAATTTCCTTATTAGTGTGATCGAACAGAGAATTTGTTAGCATGATTGAATAGCAGAAATTTTTATTGGAATATGTGAATTCATTAATTATTGAATTCTAGAATTCAATAGCATTCTAGAATTCAATAGCAGAATTCAATTGCAGTTGAATTGGTAATTCAATTGGCAATTGAATCTTGAAATCAATAGCCATGAGTGGCTATTGATTTTCCTGTTACCCCCTCCATGATGGAGAGTTATATATGCTGTCATCCCACAGGAGAAGATGAAGAGACGAAACAGAGCAGAGAAGAAGAGCAACAGACGGAAAAGCAACAGACAGAATGTGAGAAATGAGAGATACAGTTCTCAGGTTATAGTGCAAGCTGCAAGAGAGAGAAAGACAGACGGAGTACGTTCGTAGCCGATCCTTGGTGGTGTTCCAATGATCGTAGAGCCGTTTTATCCTGGGAGAGTGACGCCGGTAGAATACCTACAACATCCTCGGTAGGCGGCGAATTATTCTTAAGGAAACTGCGATTGCAAGACTCGATTTGCAAGTTCTATTCATGTTGTTTTTGTTATTTCATTTTCCTGTAATTTCAGATTATTGTAATTGTTGAAAGTTAATAAAAATGTATTTTCTGAATCACCAAGCATGTATATATTTATGGCGTTGAATTATTTCTCAACAATTCTTTGTTATTGTGATCAAACAATTGCATCCCTATTAACTATCTATATATGGATTTCGAACAAAGAATTGTCTTTGTTCATATGCTTGAATACAGAATTTAGAAGTGTCTTACAGTAATCAAATGGAGAAATTCTCGGTTAGTATGTTTGAATTGAGAACTTGCTAGGCATCAAACTGAGAAAATTACTAGTTAGTGACAGTGTGTGATTGAAGTAATCATTTTCTCTGCACAAGATTATATCAAAAGGAGAAATTTACCATTTGGACAAACAAATTTTTTTTATAACCCTTTTATTGAAGCAATAAATGCAAATCGAGAAATTTATCATTACATATTAATATATATATGAACTAAGAAATTATTAAATATACGATTTTTTTTCAATAGTCCTACATAAACTAAGCAAGCCAAGAAATTTTTCCATTTCATAGGTGGAATTAGGTTCAAAATGCATTATAATTGCAAATTTTCACTTTCACAGTTCATGTTGCTTCTTTTTTTTTTTCGATGTTTACTGATCAATTGCAATGAACTTCTGAGTTATCAACTCTAATACATCGTCTTGGTTGTTAGGATTTTCGATACCCACTTCTCAAAAGCATACTATATATTATGTAATCCAATTTTCTTGAAGCTTCATGAAAATGTCGCCAATGTGTTGGTACTGTGAGAGTTGTTGCAGAACAATTGTGATGTTCTCCGAATAGAACAGATATTAGGAGATTTGACTGAGAGGATCTCGTGATCTTGGCGCCTACTATGGGAATGGTCTGTTGTTCTTTGAATTCTCTTTCACCACGATTAGCGGGACGATTGGTTTTAGCTTTTAGTTTCAATACCATAGTAGTTGGAAATCAGGAGCATATTAGGTACAAAAAATATATATATTAGGACGTTGATTTGAAAAAAATAAATTGGCACAGCAATGATTCTCTTATAAATTTTGTATGTAGAACTCCTTGCTAAAAATTTCTGTAACTTTTTCTCTATGTTTTGCTATGATAGAAATCAAAAAACAACAAAGAAGAATTAAGTAATCACACACGAAAATACAATTTATGTGGCTCACTTGAAATTAAAGTTACGTTCACAGAGTTGTAGCGATTTTTACTATGATAAGAAGCAACACAAGTTACAATAATACAAATTTTAATTAAAGTAACAATATAAAGACTCACAATCGGATTGAAAAAAAAACAGGTCAAAAAAATTTCCCACTCTACAGACTAAGCTTAAAAAAAATTCATTTTAATTTATAATACTTTTATAACAAGCCAAGTCATGATCTTTTAGAACAAGCCAAGTCATGATCTTAAAAAATTATTAAGCTACACACGACTAACATGTTTTTCAATATATGTAAATATTCACAAAAACCAGTCTATGCCCCTATTAACAATGACATAACCTCATCTCTATCTTTCTCTCTGTTAACAAAGACGCATCTATATAATTCATATATATATATGTCTATTTACACCATAATTTATAAATTTTCTGTTGAGGATTTTATTTTGGCCTATTATATTTTATAGACATAATAAAAAATAATTTTATTTAAATAACCAATCATATTTTATAAAGGCATGATAATATATTTATTAAATACTCATATTACCCAATGACGACAAGTAACAACAAAAAGAAAGAGTAGCGGTTACTATAAGTTATAACCACATGAGTAGACACTTGGCGTCATAATTTTTTTTAAATAACCAATCATACTTTATAAAAGCATGATAATATATTTATTAAATACCCATATTATTCAAGAACGACAAGTAACAACAAAAGAAAAGAGTAACGGTTACTAGAAGTTATAACCACATGAGGAGACACTTGGCGCCATATGATTAATTCATACTTAAAGTAGTAGTGGAGAGTTAATAGCGGTCAGGGATAATTTTTTATAAAAAATTCTATAAATACGCATATTGTAATCAATGTTAGGGGACGAACACACAACTTGACAAACTGTCTATCTTTTCTTTTTATTCTTTTATTTTTTCTGTAATTTCTCATTCCAGTTCATCATAAGAGTAAATTTTAGTCTCTGTAATTAGTTCTTTGTTGAAATTAATAAAATTTCGATTTTATTATTTTGATTTCATCTTCTATGGCTTTTTTCTAGTAAAGTCCTAGAACGAGGTATAGAACCTAAAAGCAATCGCTTGATATTTAAAAGAGATTTCCTTTCGAATGAGATTCATTTGTTATTTTGGTTAACAAATTTGGCACACCCGGTGGGACAACACACTAAGTCAAAAAAAAATAGAGATGAGGGCAGCATTAATGAGAATCATGAATAGCTCTGAATATTGAGTAACATATGCGTCAATAGTCTTCACAACGAACTACCAACAGCACAACGAACTACCAACAGTTATTATCCTTTCTATAAAGTGTATCATTCTTCATTTCTATATGTATATTATAATCCTCGTTACAAAGTATATTATTTCTCATTACTAGTATATTATAATCCTCTGTACGAGGTGTATCATTTTTCACTGTCGGTTGATCCTTATATAATTAAACAACTTAGCACACAAGTTAATTTTTATATGATTGAACAATCTAAATCACATGTTGATTTTTATAAATTTGAACAATCTAAATCACACGTTGATACTTGTAGGATTAAACAATATGTACCACAGGTTCAACAATCTGTAAAAAAAAATTCCTGTAGTTGACCAACAAATAATGGTTCATAAAGAAGAAAAAATCGAAAATACTGGAGATATGTATGATCAAGGCTTTTGAAAGGCTGGAGGCAACTTTATAAGCTAATAATTGTTAAATTAGATTTTCTTTTATCAAAATACAGCACCAAAGAACGGTGGCAGAAGAAAAAGAAAATATTAATTAAATTCGAAAGAAATTTTTTTTATTCTTATAGGTCGACAAAAATAAAAAGATGAAAAAGAAATTTTTGTCAATATTTTCAATAGAAAAATTTCATGTCAAAATTAAAATTATTCCAACTTGTTATCAAATAGAATCATAAAAAATAAAATAAATTAAAATATCAGAATTTCAACAGAAAAAAATATTGTACAGAGAATATTTTTTAAAAATAATAAAATATAAATATAAATAAAAATAATTTTTGTATAAGCTCGCCTATCAAGGCAACAAAACCGTCAGAACCTGTGTAACCTGTGTTGAAGGGTCTTTTAGACTATTTATTTCGATAGGCACCAAAGAGTAATTTTCTAAATACTTTTTGAATGGACTTGGATATCGTGTTGCGCCCCTTATACTCGTATATGTGCTCTTTGCGGCATATTTTTTGAACATATTTTTAAGATTTCATTTGTTTATTACGTAGAGCACATCGAGCTTTTTTAGTATATAAAAATTTAAATATATCGGATATCTGTAACTAAGTGATTGATTAATATTCGTTTAATAATATTTTTTTAAAAATTATAATTTTTATTTATTTATTTATAAAATAATATTATGAGATCTTATTCAATCTCTTAGTTACAGGTATCTGATAAATCTAAATTTTTAGATACTAAACAAATTCGATGTATTTTACCTAATAAATAAATTTAATTATAAAAATATATTCGATGCCCAAACCGCAGCACGAGCGTGCCGCCAGCACGCTCCCTAGCTCGCTTTCGAATGGGACACCCAGGATCCCTGTTTAGGTGTGAAAGACTGTTTTTTCGATAGGCTCGAAAGAATACCCTGGAGAGAAAGAGAGAGAGAGAGAGAGCAAAGCTCGCGCGCTTATCGAGAGGTACCCTGAGAATCCACGTGGTAATTGCTTATTATAACATCTTTTAAGGGCATGTTTAGTATTGAAAATATTATATTACAATATTTTGTCAATAATTTTTCATATTAATTTCATTTTGCACATTATTTAATTTGTTAAACATGAAATATAATTTACTATTTCCGTTAAAAAAAAGTCGTCAAAACAAAGGGTTCAATGGAAGAATTTTTAACATAATCCATGTAAAATGGTTTTCGAAAGACTTTAGAATAGAACAATTCAAGAGTTCTTTTTGGTTGTAAATGAAGATGATATGAATCAGTTTAACATAACTTTCAAAAGGTTTTAAAAAAAATAATGTTTGCACGCCTGTCGAGAGTAGTCTGAAAGATTCATTTGGTGAATGCCATGTCAAGCGCGCATGTCAAAAACGTCCATTTGGTGATTGCTTATAAGGTATGGGTTTTTAAGGGCATGTTTGGTATTGAAAATATTAGTTTGTATTATTTTGTTTGAAATTGCACATAAGAATTTTATTTGAGAGTGGTTTGATTCAATGTTCTTGAAATTTAATTTTTCATTTTTTATATAAAAAATTGTCAAATTCGAATTTTAACTATTTATGGCAATTAAAAATTTGACGTTGGTGTAATAATACAAAAATTTTCAAGAATTCGATGAGTCTCATTCTTAAAGAGTTGAGAGGCATTGTTTACACCATAATTTACAAATTTCTTGTCGAATATATTATTTTGGCATGTTATATTTTGTAGGTTTAATGAAAAATAATTTTATTTAAATAGCCTACCATATTTTATAAAGGCTTGATAATGCATTTATAAAATACCCATATTATTTAAGGGCGACAAGTGACAACAAAAAGAAAGAGTAGCGATTATCAAAAGTTATAACCACATGAGTAGACACTTGGCGTTATAGGATTAATTCATATTTAAAGTATTAGTGGGAAGCTAATAGCGGTTAGAACTAATTTTTTATGGAGAATTTTATAAATACGTATATTGTAATCAATGTTAGAGAACGAACATATAACTTGGCAAACTGTCTATTTTTTCTTTTTTTTCTTTTATTTTTTCTATAATTTTTCATTCCAATTCATTATAGGAGTATATTTTAGTTTCTGTAATTGGTTCTCCGTCGAAATTAATAAAATTTCAATTTTATTACTTTGATTTCATCATCTGTGATTTTTTTCTAATGAGATTCTAGAACAAGACATAGAACCCAGAAGCAATCGCTCGGTATTCAAAAGAGATTTCCTTTCAAAGGAGATTAATTTGTTATTTTGGTTTACAATGTCGCATTTAGAGTGCGTGATAATAAACTATTTACTCTAAGGATATTTTTGATTGACCGAATTAGATATGAAATTAGATTATATGTCTCATAAGATTATATTTTTCTTGTTTGAATTTAATAAGCAGAAAGAGGATTATGCATCTATTGGATAACCAACCCACAAAATATGAAATATATAATGCTTAATAAAATATATTATTAATAATCTATTCATTACTAGTTCAATAAAATTACTTATTAAATGTAATTATATATTCCCTCATTATTAATCAAATCAATCAACAATAGCCTAAAACGCAACTCAATTTTAAAAAGTGAAGTGTTAAATGAATATTCAACAAATATGTATATATGGGGCATTTTGTAACTGACGCTACAGGAAAAAGTATTTTTTGCGTCAAAACTTTTTATGTCGGCAACTATTGTCGTCTCAAATAGTACATTTTGCGACGGGCATAATTGACCGTCTAAAAAAAAGGGTCTTTCATGACGGTTTTTTACTGTCGAAAAAACTAGTCGCAAAAAATAACCTTTTAAGACGGTGTTGTTGCCGTCGCAAAGAAATTGATTGCAAATCATGATTATTTGAGACGGTTGGTTCCCATCGTAACGTGGTGGTTGCAAAAACCTGATCTTTTGAGACGGTGTCGTTGTCGACGTAAAAAATGAATGCAAACATTGGGTCTTTTATGACAATTTTTTCGATGGTTATAATTTATCGTCTCAAAAAATAGGTCATTCGCGACGGTTTTTGACCATCTTAAAAAGTGGTCACAAAATATATCATTTGAGTTGGTGTTATTGCCGTTGCAACAGATTTGGTCACCAATAATATTTTATTTGAGACGATTGTTTCCTGTCTTAGCAAAAATAAATCTTTTGCGATGGTTTTATTTTCGACGCAAAAACTTGACGTAAAAAATTGAATCTTTTGAGATAACTTTTACTGTGGTCAAAAGTTAGACTAAAAAAAAAGTCAGTTGAGACGGTATTTTACCGTCGTAAGTAAATATATACTAAAAAATAGTTATTTAAGATGGTATTTTGATAAAAAGTTATTTTTAAATTTATTTCATAAAATGAATCCAAAATAAATAAATAAAAATAAAAATTTTAAATTTTAAATTTTTATATCGAGA
>JAOTRH010039273.1:0-20323 GCA_034768845.1 Heliamphora exappendiculata
AAGAAATTTTTTAGAAAACCTTGTAAATTTGAGAAAAAATTTTAAAAAATTTAAGAAAAATTTTAAGAATACCCTAAAAATTTGCGAAAAAGTTTAGAAAATTTTTAGAAATCTTAAGATGATTTTTGTTTTTGTTTTTTAATTATTTATGAAAAATGAAAAATGATAGAAATTCGACAGGTATACCAGGACTTAGGATCACTAGGAATCACAAACCTATAGTTAATATGCCTAGTTCCTTAAGGTTTTAAAGAAACCAAAGAATCATCACTTGCACACGAACCTAGGGTTGGGGTACCTAATTTCCTTTGCCTTTAGATATTTCCTGTACTTTGTTTGCTTGATTTGTACTGTTTATGTTCTATATATGTCTTCTTTTACAGGCTGGTCATTATGTTCGAGGCTTCGGAGGTTTTACCTCCGGAGAGGTGTTGGAGTGGTATAATGCCCTCCCTGCTCCCATTCGGGCTTACATTGATGCCTCTGGTTTTGCTTGTTTCATACCCCTGCTGGGTAGAACAAGCTATGACCGGGTATGACTGACAACCTTGGCCGAGTGGTGGTGGGATACCACAAACACTTTTTACTTCACCACTTTTGAGGCTACTCTAACGCCTTTGAATTTTTCCCTCATCACCGGCATCCGAGTTGGAGGAGCTTCCATCCCCTTTGGTCTCACCATTGCGTAGTCTGCCGACGTGTTGCTGTATTTCCTCGGGACTTTTCCTGTTCAGATGGATCGCGACAGAGTAGATACACCTGGTTCTTTGAGCGGTTCAGACACTTTCAGTGCACCGAGCCCCGTCACTACGAGTGGGTTGCCTGAGGCTTTCTTATGTATATGTTCGGTACCTCTTTGTTTTTGAACAAGGAGAGTACCGTTCATTTGCATTACTTGGGCGGCCTGGCTTATCTTGACTGAGTTGCTAGCTATGACTGGGGAGGCGCTGCTCTGGCTACTCCCTACAGTTTTATGCGGACCTCGACCTGGTTCCCCCAGGAGCTCAGCATCGGGGGATATTGGAGGGTCTGGGAGGTATGACTTAGTTTCTGCAGTTCTTTACCCATTTCGGTTATTTGTCATTTCTGCTTGCTGACATCTTCCTCTTTGCAGTTTTGAACTTACGAGTTCCTCGGGCTTCACGTCCCGGCAAACTATGCGGCAGACCCTCTGGTTATTCCCCGTGCAGCCTGGTGGTCCATGGGATGAAGGGGAAGAAAGTCGGAGGGAAGGATCTCGACCGGTTCCGGGTGTCTTTAGACCGGTTGACCCCCAGCCAGGTATCACCTACTTACTGTTCATTACCCTCTGCACCGTACTTGTTCACTGCACTGTACCAAACTAATTACTGCATTGTACCATACTGATTACTGCATTTCGTTTACTAATGCTGCACTGTTTATCACTGTACTTTATAGGTTCACTGGGGCGTCTGACAGGGAGTTGAGGATCGGGCCGGCACAGATCTGATGTGCAGTCATGATATCGCGGCGAGGCGTATCCTGCTGGAGGGCCCATTTAGGCGGGAGTACTACCTGAGAGAGCGAGTGGTTTGCCAGTCACTCGGCCTAGATGACTTTTAGATCCCAGTGGTTCCTCCGGCTTGTATGCGCCGGACTGAGGATCTAGGCCCCGTCGACCTTCTGCTGGAGACCGTGGGGACCCCCGCTATGGAGCTGCTCATAGCGGAGGGAGATTATACAGCCTGGGCCCGGGCTCATCTGATGGGGCCACTAGGACCTGGCCCGGTTGTCCCAGGAGGTCAGAGACGAGGACCGGTACCAGAGGTTGCAGGCGTTGATGCTGGAGCTGCTGATGCTGGGGCTGCGGCTGCTGCTGGTGGTAGGGGGCCAGAGCTACGATGGGATGCCCAAACTGTGGTTTATGGCTTCCCCTTCTCTCTGCCGGTTACTTTTCCACTGGAATCGGAGTTCAGGGCTGACATCGGCCAGGTTTGTCTTCTACCTTTCCCTCAGTTACTTTGTTTTATCCGTCTAGTCTTTTCTGAACTATATTCTTCTATAGGTCGATCAGGCTTGGTTAGACCGGGTGATGCTGATGATTACCGGATTGAGGGTACTGGTCCGGCAGATGGATGCCTCGATGCGGGCAGCCGCTGTCACTTTCATACCAGTAGCCGCTGTGAGTAACTTGTGTGTTCTTTTTCAAATTTTTTGTATTTTTCTGTCTTTATTCCTCTCTGAGCCTTGTTTTTCTTTTGACAGCCTCCAGCTCCAGCCGCCGATATGATGTCGCCACCTGCTCCAGCTCCGACCCCAACCCCGGTTAGAGGTCGTGGTTCCCGGGCGTCTTCTCGGGCTCGTTCTAAAGGGTTTGCTTCATCTGCTCGGAGCCGATCTAGAGTCGTTTCTTCCTCCAGTAGCGACGATGGTGATGACTTTGACAGACTCTTCGAGGACGACAGTTCGGACGAGGCTGGTCCTTCCTCCCGCCGGGTCCGCCCCAGGCACTAGTGAGAGAGAGCTTTCCCTCTCCCATGTTTCATCCTGATACATTTATTTTAATGGGCATGCGTGCCTCTGTTAGACATATACACTTATCTACTTCATGGGCCTGTGCGCCCCAGTTTTGCTGCCTATTGGTCATTGGTTCCCCAATTTACATTATATTGCTTTCTATGCATCTTTAGGGCCTTCGTGCCATTTGCTTGCTTTATTATTCTATTGCATGTTTTTTCCTTATTTTGTTACTCAAACTGCCATGGATGCGTAGTTCAGGTGCGACGGCTGATACAAATCACACAGATTGCAACCTGTCCCATACCCGCCATGTTCAAACATGGTGGTTGCCACTTTCCCAAAAAGTGAAGTGGGCGGTCGCCCTTTTTAACATGGCGGTCGCCTGGTCAAAGGAATGATGTCATTGTACTGTGCTTTTTGGAGTTGGCGGTCGCCAGTTTCAAGATGGTGGTCGCCTCATTGATTATTCTTTTTGCAGAAATTTCAATTTCTCGCCCTTTTTTTCCTTATAAATACAGTCCTGGAGGCCTCATTTGCTGTTGTTCGGACTCGGATGGCTAACCCCTTTTCTTCATGGATTGAGGGATTCTCTCATATCGAAAATTTGAATTTTGTTCCTTTTGGCCTTAACGCCCTTTTCTCATTGAGGACTGTGAAGATTAATAGACCCTTACTAACAGCCACTGCACAACTGCGGGACCCTCAGTCTCATGTCTTTCGGTTTGGTTTTGAAGAACTCTGCCCCACTTTGGATGAGTTTGCTATCATTTTGGACTTGACTCCACGGAGTTTCGTAGTCGTTCCCACTCCTTTTATCTCTGTTCGGCAACAGGTGATGCGACTCTGCGGTCTGTCCAAGATGGAGGCTTCATATCTGATCTCGGGTGACTGTCTCGACATTTCATAACTTATTGAGAGGTTTCATCCTATTGGTGACCTCAGCAATCTAGACTTTCAGCTGCGGCGCCGTTATGCACTTTGCTTCTGTCTCATTGTCCAGTATCTCCTTGTTCCTTCTGATGGGTAGGTTAATTGTATCTTGGTTGACATTGCTGGACAAATGTGGATGGAGAAGGACTTCGTGCCCCTGGTTTTGGCTGAGGCATTGCTGGGTTTGGACGCCATTCATCGTGGCGAAACCCCCACCTTTGCTGGCAGCCCTTTACTTCTCCAGGTGATCTTAACATCTTCTGCTATATCAAGTTTTCTGTTATACTGCAAAACCTTTCTCTTACTATTCTAACTCGTTCTATAGATCTGGCTGATGGAGAAGGCGAACCTTATATAGAAGCCTCCCACTGATAGACACAATGCCGCTGCTTTCCTTTACCATCCGCGTTATCAGATATGTGACACTAAGGCCTCTTGGCGACAATATCTTTCCTCTCTGACCGGTTTAGACATTACCTGGCAGTGCCCCTGGTGGCGGATTCCTGCTATGACTCTGACCACTATGGATCATCCTGGTGTGCTACTTGTTGGTCTGTGTCAGACTGCTTTCTATTACCCTCATAGGATCATACGGCAGTTCAGGCGGAGCTAAATCGTATTTCCCAGTATTCAAGGTCATTTGTCTTCCTCTGTACTGCGGGCTCCTTTTTTAGCACAGTATCGGGATGTTTGGCCATCTCGCTCATTGATGGAGATGCATGAGTTGCAGTGTCCCGATCTTTCACCTGAATACAAGACATGGTTGACACGAGATAGGAAAAAGAAAGACAGAGAAGAGGAAAAACAAGCGGCAAAAAGGAGAAGAATTTGAGGGCTTCTGCTTTGCTTTGAAAATTTCACAATTTTCCTTCATTTTGTTTGTAGAGTTTGGGACTTGCGTGCCCTCCCTTTATTTAAGAATTTTGTAGTCTTTGTAGTAATGAAAAACTTTTTACTTTATGTTTAAGATGGTTTAAATTTGTCCAAAGTCTTAATGATTTTATTATTAAAATTTAAAAATTAATTTGCATCGGTCTTACTTATATTCAAAGATGGTTAAAAATAAAGAAAGTGATTAGATTTCTTTAAAAAAACTACCTACGTATCCTAAGAAAGTGGAATCAGGCCATAACGTAGTTCGGGCTTAGTTTTCACTCGGGTATTGACACTCTCCTTTAGTGATGCCCTAACTTTTGCCAAGGTCGCCCTTTCAGGTTTTCGGCCTTGCGGGCTACTCTAACTTTTTTCCTGAGTTGCCTTTTCGATTTTCAACTCAGCGAGTTTTTCTTTTATCTTTATTTTTTACCTCAGGGATAGTACCTCTTGAATTGATCAAGGTTTACTGGAGTGGAGAATACATTGCCATCCAGATCCATAATGATGACTGCTCCACCGGTCATGATGGTTTTGATGAGAAACGGTCCGGATCAGTTTGGCTCGAACTTGCCTCTCGGGTCGAAAATAGGAGCTCTGAATTCTTTTAGAACCAAATCTCCTTCTCTAAGATCTTGAGTCTTGACCTTCTTGTTGAACGCCCAAGCTATCCTCCTTTGGTAACCTTGTACATGAAATAGAGCTTGCAATCTTCTTTCGTCAAACAAGAGTAATTCCTCTATCCGGTTCCTCTGCCATTCTGCTTTTAAGATACTGGCCTCGGCCACTGCCCTTAGGGAGAGGATTTCCACCTCAATGAGAAGAACAACTTCCATCCCATACACTAAAGAGTATGGCGTAGTTCCGGTTGAAGTTCTTATTACATTCGGTATCTCCAGAGTGCAAATGGTAGATGCTCTTACCAATCTTTGTGCGAGTTGATTATCTTTTGCAGAATTTTCTTGATGTTCTTATTCGCTGCCTCGACTGCTCCGTTGGTTTGTGGCCGATATGGCGAGGACTTATGAGCCACTATCTGATATTCCTTGAAAAGATCTAGGACTTCTCCTTGGAAGTGTGAGCCATTATCTGAGATGACCTCGTGGGGAATTTCGTCCCGACAAATGATATTTTGCTTGATAAACTTAGCGATGTGGGAGGCCTTTAATACTGAGTAGGAAGCTTCTTTCACCCACTTGGTGAAATAGTCAATGGCCACTAAGATAAACTCATGCCCATTGGATGCCTTCGGTGTTATTCTGCCAATCATGTCGATGCCCCATATTGAAAATGACCATGGTGACGTCAGATTATGCAGTTGAGATGGGGGAACATGCATGAGGTTTACGTGAATCTAGCACTTATGAAACATCCGCACAAACTGAATACAATATGTTTCCGTCGTCATCCAAAAGTACCAATGTCGTAGGATCTTCTTGGCTAACATATTTTCGCTCATGTGTGGCCCACAAACTCATGCGTGGATTTCCTTCATCAGTTTTTGACCTTCTTCGTTGTTTACACACAGTTTGTTAACCCCAGAATGTCCGATTTGTATAATTTACCACCACAAATAACAAACTGCGCGATAGTCGTCGTATCTCCCGTTTGTCCTTTTTACTCGCAAACTTGGGACATTCTCCTTTCTCTATGAAGTTTTGGATGTCAAAATACCATGGAAGTTCGTCTGTGCTTTCTTTGATAGCGATTGTCATTTCACATGCCGGCTTCCTTTTTTGCTCAATTATTAAAGGTCACATCCGAACTCCGGATGGTATGTCAATCACGGATGCTAGGGTGGCCAGTGCATTGGCAAACTTCTTTCAGTTTTTTTGCCCCTAGTTCTAATGCTGCTTCTAATCCGGGTAAGCATGCTTCGTACTCGGCCTGATTGTTGGTTACTTCGAAATTGAGCTTCAATGACAAGAGGACATGTGAGTCGTTAGGGGTGACAAGGAGGACTCCTATTCCATAGCCGTATTGATTGGACGCGCCGTTGAAATATAGAGTCCACTTGTCATCCCCGACTTTCATCAGTTGTTCATCAGGAAACTGAAATTCTATGTCTTCGCCCGCTTCCATTGGTAAATTGGCCAGAAATTTCGTCACTGCTCTGCCTTTGAATGACTTCTAGGTTACATACTAGAGATCAAACTTAGACAATAACAACAACCATCGGGCCAGTCTTCCTATTAGTGCCAGCTTTTCGAACAAATACTTCAACGGGTCCATCCGGAAAATGATGTTCACTGTAAAAGACAATATATAGTGCCTTAATTTTTGGGAGGCCCAAACCAAGGCCCAACATGTCTTCTCTAGCAGCGTGTACCGAACTCTGATCCCGTCATCTTCTTGCTTAAGTAGTAGATAGCATTTTCTATTCCAGTTTTACCTTCTTGCGCCAGCATACATCCCATAGTTGAGTTAGTCACTGACAAGTAAAGTATCAATGGCCTATCAGGTTTGGGAGGAGCTAGAACATGAGGGTTTTGCAAGTATTACCGTACGCCATCAAAGGTGTCTTGGCATTTCTGATCCCATTCAAATTCAACTCCTTTCTTCAGCAGGCAGAAGAGCGGCTCACAGGTAGTTGTCAACTTTGCGATAAAGCGGCTGATGAATTGAATCTTTCCCAAAAAGCCCCTGACCTCTCGCTCGGTCCTCGGAGGAGGAATTTCTAACATTGCTTTGATTTTTGAGGTATCGACTTTGATACCTCGTTGGGGGATCACAAATCAAAGTATTTTTTCGGTAGTGACCCCAAATGCACATTTCTGTGGGTTAAGCCGCATCTTGTACTTTTAGATCCTTTCAAAGAATTTTTACAGAGCTGTGATGTGGCCTTCCCGATCCTTGGATTTGACTATCATGTCATCCATATACATTTCAACCTCCTTATGTATCAAGTCATGCAGTAAGGTAGTGGCAGCCCTTTGATAGGTTGCCCCGGCATTCTTCAAGCCAAATAGCATAACATAGTAGCAATAAGTGCCCAAAGGCGTGGTGAATGTCGTCTTTTCTCTATCTTAATCTGGTTGTATCCGGAGAAGCCATCCATGAATGACAACAAGGCGTGCCCCGCCGTACTATCTACCAAGACGTCGATGTGTGGCAGTGGGAAATCGTCCTTCGGGCTAGCCTTGTTGAGATCTCGAAAGTCCACGCAGACTCGAATGCGACCGTCCTTCTTTAAAATTGGTACTATGTTGGCGACCCATTTCGGATACTCAGTTACCATTAGGAACCCAGCGTTAATCTGTTTGGCAACCTCTTCCTTGATCTTCAGAGCCCATTCTTGTCGGATTCATCTTAATTTTTGTTTAACCGGTTTAGCATCAAGGTATAGGGGGATATGGTGCTAGACGATGTCGGGATCAATTCCGGGCAAATCTTCGTAAGATCATGCAAACACATCTTCGAATTCTTTTAATAAAGTTATTAGTTATTTTTGTTCGACTAAGGATAAAGAAGAACTGATTTGAACATTTTGCGGGTTAGTTTCATTTTCCAGATTTATTAACAAAGTTTCTTCAATTATTGGTTGGGCACGCATTTTTTTTTCTTTTTATTAAGAGTTTTATTTTTTCAGGAATATTCCCGTTGAATTCAAAATTGTCAGAAAATGTATAAAATAAATCAAGCAAAGTAGAGTAACCAGAAATTTTATTCATTTCATTAGAAATAGCAAAAATTACAAATTTGATAGAAAAAGGAGAGAGAGGAGCACCAACAGATGTCCCCTCGATTACAGACTCTGACTCAACCCCGGACTCAGAATAAACAATGTGTACATCATCAGACTCGATGTTCCTGTTCTTTACTTTCTTTGTGGCCGCGTTGATGATGAACTTGGTACAATCGGCCCCTAAAGCCCGTCATGAAACAGTCTGATTCAGTTATACGTAGTTGAGTCATCTCTTCATTGAACAACATTTCCAGATCAGTATCGTCGAGTTTGTCAGCCCAGTCTTCTTCTCGGACATTCTTTTCTTCTTCCTCCATTGTCTCGTCTTCCTTGGTGTTAGACAATTGAGGATTGAAAAAGATTTCCAATCCTGGTAGCTTTTGGTTGGTCTCTTCTTTAATCCACGGTTCTGGGAAGCCACAATATGGAAAGTCTTCTCACTCTTTGACGAAGTATCCATTAAGTGTCCCAGAATAGCTAGCTTTGTTCCCTTTCTAGGCCCTTCCATATCTTCCTCTATTGGCTCATACCCAAGACCGAAACGATGTGAAGTTGGCAATACCTGTATGGGTTCTGCGATCCCCTGCTGTTTACGCCCTAATCCCATGCCAGGAAAGAAGGACATTTTCTTCATCATCATAAAAGCTTGTGGATTGACGTAGATTTCTTCTTCATTCATTAGTGTCTGAACAGCCTTGGCTTCATCAAAATGAAAATCACTAAGCAACACGTCATCTTCACTGTGCTGTACTTCTAGTAGAGTTGCGCCCTCTCTTCCTTTCGGGGGGTAAATACTGTCTTCTTCATGAATGGTCATCACTGTCCCGTTCTTTATCAATTTTAGCTTCTAATAGAGGGTAGAAGGTACCACCTGAACATTCGAATCATGTAGCCACGGCCTGCCTAGCAGCAAATTGAAGGAGGCCGGCACGTCTAACACGTGAAACTCGACTGATGTCTCCAGCGGGCCTACTGAAACAGCGAACGTCACCAATCCTAGTACATCCCTTCTTGTGTTATCATAAGCTCGCACCCCTTGATTGCAGGGAGTGAACTAGTCTGGCCTCATTCCTAAGCAGACGGCCGTTCTCAGTGGGCAGACATTCAGAGCAGATCCGTTGTCAATAAGGGTCACCGGGAACTATTTTTCCAAGCACTTGACGGTGATGTGAAGCGACTTATTGTGGCTTCTTCCCTCAGCAAGCAGATCCTTATCAGAAAAGGAAATGACCTTGGGTTCAGCGGCTGGCAAGATGAGCCCAATCAATTGTTTCAGGGTTGCTTCTATCGGGACAGTGGCCTTGTTCAAAACTTTCAACACAGTTTGCCGGTGTTTGTGCGAGGCCATCAGTAGCCCCATATGCTGATGTTGGCCTGCGTTTTCTTCAATTGTCTCAATACTGTATCATCTTCCTCTTCCTGTTCTTTCTCCTTTTCTTTTTCACTCGGCTGCCCTCTTTTCAATTGGGCTGGTTTGAAGTGTTGCCCGTTTCTGGTGAGATGTTCTACATTTTCTTTAGGATCCCACAATTCTGTTATTATGTCACCGGTCTTCCTTACTTCTTTCACAGGCAGAGGGCTATCAAATGCCCAAAAATCACCCAAATTAGTGATAGTCAGTTCTTCATCATCTTCGATAGCCCATGTATTGTCAATCTCCTCCCATATGTCCTCCTCAATAAAGTCCACTTGTTGCTCCTGAGCGGCCCAAAAGTCAGCCCACTCGGCCCCATCTGATTTTAGCAGAATTCTCACAAGCTAGTAGGATTGCATGTCATCAACGTGTACCTCTTCCTTAAAAAGTTGGGAAAGGGTGATTCCATCGAGCACATGGCCAAATCCATAAGGCCGAGTTAGGTAATCAAATGGCCATTCATCTTCTTCATTGTGCTCTTCCTCTTGATGGTATGCTTGGACTATCGGTTGATACCAATCCCAGGCATTATCGTTCCATTCTTTCCCCTGTCTTGGCTACCACTAATCATCATGAACGAGCATGTTATCTGATCATCAGCTATTGAAACACGAGGGCGTGGCAGGTGTGCTGAACAGATGTGTTGACTTGGGTCTTCCGACTCTCCCAACGATATGTAGTTTACCTCAGCTTGCCTGGCATGATTTAGCAGTGGGTTTGTGATGACATTCGATTTTGGGGTGATCGATGGAGGAGGGGTCACCTTGTTATCAATGAGATTCTGAATTTTATGATGGAGCCTCATACACTTGTCGGTTAGGTGTCCATGGCCCTGATGAAAGGCACAGTATTGAGAGGCATTGCACCTCGGTGGCAAGGGATCGGGTACTGGCATGGGGTCTAAAGTTCTTCGCGGCCGTTGCTGTGTTTGTTGGCCATCGCTTGACTGGTGGAAGTTGTTTGTTTGATGAGTGGAGGAAGAAGGGTTCAAAAGGTTTACCTCGCCCGAGCGGGACACGAGGTTAGTTGTGGCGGGTTAATTTGTGGGGAAGGTCTTTCTCGGCGGTTTCTGGCTGGATTATGTCTTTTCAATATCATCGGATTGGATAGCATCCTCAATTTGCACCCCAGCGTTGAACAACTGTTCGAAGGTGGAAAGTGGCTGCGTGATGAGGTAGCACTTCAACGGAGACTCTAGGTTCTTTACCACCATCCTTACTTGCTCCTTTTCAGAAGGTCAGCTTATCATTTTAGCGGCCTTACCTCTCCAGCGGGTCAGAAAGTCAACAAATGATTCTCGATTCTCTTGTCGGGTAGTTTCAAGCTCTCGAGTAGTGACGTCAAGCTGGACATTGTAGCTATACTGGCTAATGAAAGCAGTGGCTATATCTTTTCATGTTTTAGTTTTGGCCACTTCAAGAGAAAGAAACCATCTCTGCGCAGCTCCAAAAATCAACCGATAGAATAACTGAGCCTTAAGTTGATCAACGATCCCCATAGGGGATAAGGTCCCAACATACATTCTCAAATGGATACGCGAATCCACAGTGTCATTAAACTTTTTCATTTATGGCATCTTAAATTTTTTGGGTAATTTCGCATATGGAAATAGGCACAGACCACCTACGTCTAGCATATATTCTTCTATTTCTTCAGCTTTTCATAGCACCTTTTTCATCCGGTCAATCTTTTTTGCTACCACGGATTCCCTGGTCTGAGCAGTGCTCTCATCTTCTATCACGATTGGGCGGGGAACCCAAGGTGGTATAGTAACTTGAGATATTTCTGGCCCTTGGTTGTCATCCCAGAAATCTTTGCATTTTTGTTCACATTGTCTGGCTGTCCATTCACACCAAGCATACAGGCTTGAATTGCTTGTATCTGTTCTTGGCACTGGTTTTGAACTTGGGTTTGTTGCTCCACACCCGCTGTATCTCGGTAATAGCCCTCATCAGGACTATCAGATTAACTTCAGTCTCTGCCATGTCGGTTGATTCAGATACTCTGCGCAGTCTACCTATTTCTGATTTTACCCAAACTCATGTCGACTGTACTCTTCCTAGATCAATGGTAACTCATAAAAAAATCTAAATTCCACAAGAAGAATAACCAGTCTCAAGTATTTTTTGAAAGAACGTTCAGACAACAGACAGCAGATATTCCTAATACTCAAAACAGCTGAAACTGAAATAATGCCCCTGCCGGGCTCATACCATCAGTATAACAACTGAAAACCCAATACGAGAACCAAAGGGGATAGATCAATCAAGTTATAGAGGAAAGGTTTTGTTTAAGCGGACGGCGTTCTGGCAAGACAACAATTCTAACTCTCAAGAGACTGGTTCGACTTATGATTCTAAAGAAAAATGGGCAGCACTCCGTTAGGGAAACAGATCTAATCGCTCTAGGATTCTGATGAAAAATAGGCGACATAATGGTAAGGTTAAATGACAAACTCTCATAGATATGTCAAGGGTTTGAGAGAAGCGAACCTAAATAAAGACGGAGAAAACCAACGACCCAAAGAGAACCCGGAGGAGAGAAAAAATACCCTAGAGGTGTTAAAAGAAACACGAGCATGATCCCGAGAAAAAAATAACTATGTGAAGACCAAATATGGTGAAGAATAAAGACTCGGGAAAGAACCCGAAGGAGAAACTAACTTAAACGAAGGAAAACAGAAAAATTCGGGCCAAACCCAGGAAAAAGACTAGCCTAATCCTACCAAATAATTCTAACAATATACAATCAAAACATACAATTAAAAAAAAATACATAGTCTTACTAGGGTTAGTAGTACCTAATTGGGGGGTTCTATGCTCACTATATGCAAAAGGCCAAGTTTGGTCAATTTGAACAGGATACCTTCTGAATAGAGCCGGGTATATACCTCACATGCCTGGAGTGGTGTAGGACATGGTCAAATAGTACGTCCGAACTCTTTTACTGTACCTATGGAAGCGTACAGTCAGCAAGGGTTGCCCGTCTTCCCAACAATTTCCGAAACAGATTAACGTCTAGGGTATCGGGTTGACTAGGCAGGGGGTTGAAGAACAATGCATATGCATGCAAAAATATAAATGAAAAATTTTATTAGGAACCAATGATATTTTTGAGTATAGCCTTTTTATTTGATTTTGAAAATCAGTTCCCAGCGAAGTCGGTAGAAAATACCGTGACGTTGGAATTTTATGAGTTAAAAATGAGAAAATTCAAAAATATTTTAGAAAATATTTCAAATATCTTAAAAACTAAATTTTAAAAACTCCTTTTTATTAAAAATGGAGTTCCCACTTAGTTTTTGAGAAAAACTAAGAAAAATAAAAAAAATAGCCACTGATCTTAAAAACGTTAACCAGAGAAAAGATGATTTGGTAGCTAAGAAACGAATCGGGAAAGGTGTTAGGCACCCTGTTCGCCCAACCATAAGGTTGGCCTCTACTAATCATCATTGGTTCTTTAATATAATTTCTTAAATGCATACAAACAAAGAAAATAGGGATGAAGAAAGAACATTCAAAATCAAGAATGAAAAATATATAAAATATATACATAACACTCCAAAACAAATAAGTATCAAAAGAAAAATTCTAAATTCTAAATCCTAAATCCTATAACATGCAATTTCTATCTAAAAGATACATGAAACATACCCACATGCAATATTGTTTAATGAATATAAACTAGCACGCTTTGATTTTAAAAAAATTGTATAAAATTGTCAAAATTACCTAAATATGGATTACAAATAAAAATAAACTATACAATTTTTGAAGCAAGGCAACTAAATCCTAAACTAATATATATAATATGCATGTTGTATAATTATTTACAAAGTTAGAAAGTATTGTAAAATTTTCATATTAAAAACTAACAAAAACAATAAATATTTTGTATTAACAAGCAAATAATTAAAATTTTAATTTGTAGAAGAAAAAAAAAGTTCTACAAAAGATTGATTAAGACAAGATAAGATGTTAGAAAATGCTTATAAAACCTAATTATTTACATTTTATATTTTTAAAAAAAAAAAAAGAAAGTAGAAGAAAATAAAATAAATAAATAAATAAATAGAGTTTTAACTTTAAAAGAGAAAATTACAATTAAAGGTGGAAATTAGCTTAAAAGTCTTTTTTCCATTTTTAGGTTTGATGAAGAAAAATAAAACTAAATATAAAAAAAAGAAAATAGAGTTTTAAAATAAAATGAATGCTAACATTAAAAGAAAAAAATTGCTAAATGGAATTTGTTAAGGAAATTAAAGCTAATACTAAAAGAAAATAAAATAATAGAAAAAAAAATTACATTAATGAAAGAAAAGCTAAAAAAAAAAAAATTGAATTAAATGAATATTTAAGCCAATATTATTTAAGTTGGTGTTAGTAAGAGAACATTAAATTAAAATTAAAAGAAACGAAAAAGAAAAAAAAATGCTAATACAAAAAAATGAAACAAAATATTTAGTACAAGAAAATAAAATACTATTTAAATGAAATTTAGACTAAACAAGAAAATTAAATATTAGAACATTAAATAAAAAAAATAAATGAAATAAAATGTTAAGAAAAAAACATTACACTATAGAAAAAGAAAATAAGTAAAGTACTAACAAGGAAAAATTAATAGTAATAAAGAAAATAAAAGACTGGAACAGAAAATATTAAGTTAAAAGAAAATAAAATATTAGCACTAATGAAAAAAAAATTATTCAAAAAATTACATTAAATTAAGAAAATAAAAAGTTACATTACAAAGAAAAGTAAGTGCTTGAAAAGTAAATTATATTATTTACTAAACAAAGACTAATATGAAAATTAAGCTAGAAGAATAATTAGAATAGTAGTAAAATAAAACTAAGCTAACTAAAAGAAAATGAAATAAATGATAGAATATGAATTAACATAAAGGAAAAAAAATAAAAAAAAATATAATATTAAAATTAAATGGGTGTAATATTGGCGATTACAACAATTTTCATGTAGGTGCCTTAATTATAACGATTAACAACAATGATTAGTTGTAACTATTGAAAATGTTAGCACTAAGTTGATGGATTAATGGAATGTAATAATATACTAAAAATGAAATGAAAATACTAAGTTGATGGATTAATGGAATGTAATAATATACTAAAAATGAAATGAAAATAATAACTGAAGTTTTTAAAAGAAATAACCTAACTATGTTGAACAACAATTAATATTGCAAATACTAAACAAAATTGACAATAATCGAAAAACTTTGAAATGAAAATTAACTCGATCGCTCCAATAGAGAGAAGTGGAGTTTAGAAAGATCGGAGATCCAAGCGAGATACCTGGATTGCCGGGGAATCCTCAAGTCGAAAAATGTGCTCCAATTGTCCAATTCTCGAGGGATGATTCAAGCAATGTAGGCTTCAATGTTGGTATGGGAGATTAGAGACTCGATATCTCGGCAGGGTTTCGACGTCGAAACTCGGGATCGCTCGGTATATCGGCAGTCTCTCTCACTCAAAATTTGTACTGAAAATATACGTTGGGGTACGATATTTATAGAATTCTTCAACTAATGAGGTGTTGCCACATTTTGGGACACGTTAGGCCATTTGGAGTTGGCGGTCGCCACAATACAAGTTGGTGGTCGCCATGTTTTTCGAAGATTCTACAAAGTTCTATGGCGGTTGCCACAATGGGAGTTGGCGGTCGCCATGATGGTACGTGGCAGTCGCCACTTTTAGTTAGGGTTTTTACGAAGCTCTGTGACGGGCGCCACAATGCAAGTTGGCGGTCACTTTACTTGGGCAGCAAGTTTCGATGGTTCGACAAAATTTCATTGGTTCGAAGGTTTCGGGTTCAAATACCGAGCTTGGATCACTTTCTGAGGATCGAACTGAGGCACTATTCCACCTGTTTTCATCATCGAATTCGCCTAAGATTGGGCGGGATCAAATTGGGGTGTCTACACCAGCCATGCCTATTTAAAGTCTGCTGCTTTGCTATTTTTCATTCACCAAAATTCAATACCACCACCCATCATTCATTGCTTATGTACCGTTCACAATCTTATATATTGCTTTTCCTTCCGAGAGAGTTTCAGGCATAGCTTTTTAGTTCGCCGAGCCTTTTGATTGTTATGCTGCTTTAAAAGTTGTTGATCGTTGTATCCTGGGAGACATACGCTGTCAACTTGAAGCTCCGAAGCGAGGGCAGTTTTGTCTTAAGAAAATTATATTAAACACGAGCCTCGATTAATCTTTACTGTATCAAGTTCTTCAGATTTTGTTTTTTGCTTTATGTTGGTTCCAAAACAGTTTTCCTATTACTGTTTTATTTCTAATTTATGTTTATTAATTTTTCTATACTTGCTATTAATTTATTAAAACAGATTGTTTCTGTTGTTTTTTTTTTGAACACCTCGAATTGGAACCACGTTCTTGTGGCTTAACCCAACAAGAATCTTGCACTTCTCAACGAAATCTCATCGTTCTTCCTTTATATATTACGATCCCATTAGATTTCATTTCTCACTTCAGTTCCATCTCTAAAAATTCCTTAGTAAACTTATTTTTTTTTTTAACAGCAAAAAATGAATATATATTACTAAAAAAGAGTATTACATGAAAAGGTTTGCCCCTATGCCAAGAAGTTGGTAAGGGATCAACATAAGGATAGGGGAAGACAAAATCCAATCAGTTCCAACACTTCCCACGGCTTACCCAACTTGCTATACAAAAAATCAAAAGTATTTTAATGCTCCACCAATCCAAGCCAAATACTGTGCTTAGCCAAAGTATATTGCAGCATAAAAAAAAGAACAACAGGAAGCAGGAAGCAACAATAAGCAATACCCAACACACCAAAACATCACCTAATTTCTCACACTACATCAGAAAACTTACCCAGACGTACCCAAGAATCAGCAGCAGCAGAACCATACCCAAAACACACCAAAAACACCCCAAGACAACTGAACCACAGTCAAGCCAATTTAGTAGCACCATCACCAAAATATCGAGGCCACAACAAAAAATCAAAAGAGCCAATTCCGCAGCACCCACAATCATTTTGGACAACCAAGCACTCTAATGAGGCAGCTTAGCACTCCAATTAAGCAGCATGCACAATTATGCAGCAAGAAAACAAAACAGCAAGGGCAACAGATTTGTAGCAAGCACAGCAACATAGAACCCCGCTCATCCGGCACTTTCTCCACTCTAATAAAACATAGCAGCAATAACAATACAACAGAAACCAAAAAAATGAAAGGCAACTTAGCACTTCAGCACCAAAAAAACCAGAGACAGCTTAGCACTTCAGCAATAACAGAAACAATAGAAACCAAAAAAACCAGAGGCAGCTTAGCCCAATTATGTAGCAAGCACAGCAATCACAACAAAAACAATAATACCAGAAAAATAACAGCACAGCAAAAACCAAAGAAGTTGGTGAGCAGCCAACTGGGGTAACCAAAGCCCTCAGTGGAAGACCGCCTCTAGGTTGAAGATGATCTCCTCAACCCTAATTATCCTGTCATGCAAAATATCCTTCGACCACTGTCCAGTCCTCAGCTTGGCCAAGTGTACTATGTCTTTGTAGTTGAACTTGACATTTTCGAACGTCAACTTGTTCCTTGCAAGCCATAGGAACTAGATTCCAGCTCTGAACGTAGTGTTTCATAGCTGGCTCCGTGTGCACTTCTTCTTTCTTCGCAGTCAAGATTTAAATAGGCCATGTAGAGAACCCGGATATGCCCACTGGCATCCCCACCAGGATACCAATGCCGACCACACCCACCATGAAGTCTGGCATTGTACGAAAAGGCGGTTAGCTGATTCGACTTCCTTGTTGCAGAACGCACAGCATAGGTTGACACAAGGCTACAGAATCGCTCTTCTGGCTAGATAAACTTTAGTTGCTACTTTGTTTTGGATAGCCATCCAACTAAACAGTAGACATTTTGGTGGCTCAGTGAGCGACCAGATTCTTCTACAGCTCGCCCTCCTTCTGCCGCCTACCATGTCTATATGCCTGCATAAAGAACTCACTGAGAAAGAGAGATGTTTCTCCCTCTTCAAGATGAACCGGCCTGATTTATCTTTCATAAATGTGTGTGATCTCAGATTTGCTAGTAGTGCCACCCATTGATTGGCTTCCCATAAGAAGAGTTGTCTTCTGTACCAAATTTCAGCCCCATGCTCCACATACTTCCAAAAGAAATCAGCTACCTTGATCTGTTGGATTCCTGCCAACCCAAAGAGCCTTTGGTGAGTTTTCGATAGGGGTTGCTGTCCCATCCACGGATCCTGTCAGAAGCTTGTGTTCTCCTCGTTTTCCAATTGTAGTCGTAGATTGTGCCGCAAGATGGATCTTACATTAGAATTTGCCATACCTACCGCTAGGATTTCCTTCTATATTCGCCCAACCCTATTTCTTGCTGTATTTGTTGAGAGCCAATCACCCTCCATGTGCCCGTATAGCTCGTGAATAAAGGTCCTCCAAAGAGTATTTTTTTTCTGAGTGTATTTCCACCACCATTTAGCCAGCAATGCTTGATTTTTACATTTCAAGTCTCTGACCCCTAGGCCTCCCTTCTCAATACTGGTGGTATCCCTCTCATAAGACAGCAAATGCAACTTTTTCTTCTCCTCTTATTCTCCCCATAGAAACTGTCGCTGAGGCTTACCTAGTGCTGTCTTTACCTGTGCTGGCATTTTGCATAAGAAAAGGTAATATGTGGGAATGTTGGCCAGCAAGGCTTTAATAAGAATAATTCTCCCAGCCATAGAGAGTTGTTTCCTGCTCCATCCATTTAGCTTGGCTCTAAATTTGCTCACAATAGGTTCCCATGTTTTGTTACGCCACAAACCACCTCCTAATGGTAGACCCAAGTACTTTATAGGAAGTTCCCCTATCTTGCAGCATAAGAAATCAGCACTCAAAGCAACTTCCTCCCTTGGCATCCCAACTCCACACAAGGCACTCTTCTGGTAGTTTACTTTTAGACCGGAGATTAGCTCGAAGTACCTCAGGATCCTCTTTATATTCCTAAGCTCTTCCAAGTTATTATTGCAGAAGAAAATAACATCATTGACAAATTGCAGGCGACATATGCTAAAACTCCCAGACCCTATTTTCACCTTCGTAAGAAGTCCCCTTTTGTTAGCTCTAGCAACTAGAATATTGAAACCCTTTGCTGCTAAATTGAACAGAAAAGGGGATAGAGGGTCCCCCTGTCTCAAACCTCTCTCCATTCCAAAGCTCTCGGTTATTGCTCCATTCACCAGTACTGATAATGACGGGGCGGTGATGCACTCCTTCATCGAATTAACCTATTTGGTGCCAAAGTCGAATTTTGTCATCATATGGAGAATGTAGTTCTAGTTAATGGAGTCATAGGCTTTATTGAAATCAAGTTTCAAAATAAAACCCGATTGGTGTTTCCTCTTCCACATGTCGATGATCTCGTTGGCTATCAGAACTCCATCTAGAATTTGCCTTCCTTTAATGGAAACTGATTGTTCCTCCCCCACCACAGCGGGCACTGCCAACTTAAGTCTACAAACAAGTACCTTAGACAAGGTTTTGTAGGCTGCCCCCACCAAGCTAATTGGGTTGAAATCTGAGAGGCCTTGGAGGTTAGAAATTTTAGGTATCAAGGCTAGAAAAGAGCTATTTAGCCTTCTAACTAATTTTTCATTTGCATGAAAATCTCCCATGTATCTCATGAGCTGTGGCTCTAGCAGATACCAGAACTTCTGGAAGAAATTGAGATTGAAACCATTTGGGCGAGGAGCTTTGTTCCCATCACACCATGCAATTGCTGCACAGACCTCTTCCTTAGAGAAAGTAGCAGTTAGGTTTTCTCTAAGGTTCTGGGGCCGTACTCTATCGAAAGGTCCTCTTATGGTAAGCCTTGAGAGTCTTGAAAAAGTTCTCTGAAATGGTTTGCCACAGCCCCTTTTGATCTCCTAAGGTTCTTCCAAAGTACTTCCATCCCTATTGATTTGTCCAATGCGATTCCTCCTCTCTCTCTCTTTTGCTACTGAATGAAAAAAACTTGTATTAAGATCACCCAGTTTTGCCCACGTAGCTCTAGATTTTTGTCTCTATTCATTTTCCTACCATATGTGCTCCTCCCAAATTTTCCCTATCAGAGTCTTTAGATATAAACATTCCTCTTCTGTGTGCTCTCTCTCCTCAACTTCCTTTTCCAGTCCCACTAGTTCTAAAGAGATAGCACCGATCCTATCTGACGTGTTGCCTAATACAGCAGCCTTCCACTTTTTGAGCCCCCTTTTAACATGTTAGAGCATCTTCATCAGTACATAGCCCCCCCATCCTTGAACTTTTTCTTCATGCCATAGCAACTTCACTGTGGAGTTGAAACTGGGATGGTTGAACCAGACATTATACATCCTAAAAGATTTAGGGCCTCAATTCTTCGTCCCACATGACAGCACTACAGCATTGTGATCAAATAAAGCTTTTGAAAGAGCCTGTTGAGACCAGCCGTGGTTTGCCAACCAATCCTCAGATAGCAAAAATCTATCCAACCTACTTTGTTTAAAGTTCTCCTGAAGATTGGACCACGAGAAGCATTTACCTTGGTGGGGTAAATCGATCAGGTCAGTATTGGATGCAAACTTTTGGAAATCTTCCATTCCTCTGGCTGGCCCAGAATATCATTTTCTTTCATCCTCCCTCAGAATTTCATTGAAGTCCCCCTTGAGACACCAAGGTCCTATGAATTTTCTCTTCAAGTCTACCAGCTCATCCCACATAGCTTGCCTCATAGCTTCTGTATTTGGAGCATAGACATTCCCTATTGAGCATTGGCGGCACCCACCCCATGTTCCTACCAGTAAGATAAAGTGTTTGTTGCTAATGATTTGCTGCTACTGGAAAATGTTCTCCTCCCACACGCATAGCTGGCCCACCCCCCCCCCCCCCCCAATGTTC
>JAOTRH010039284.1:0-16210 GCA_034768845.1 Heliamphora exappendiculata
AATTTACAAAAATAAATTTTCTATAACAAATAAATAACAATTAATAATAATTATCTAATTTAGTGACTCTTTTTTTTTTTTTTTCTAATTTGTAAAGTTAATTTTTTTTTATTTTTTTATATTATTTTCACAATAATCATATATGTATTCTAATAATTAATATATTTTTTATATATGCGTGTCTTGTGTTATATTAATCGATTTGGTTCTCGAGTTAGTTCTGGTTAATTCTATATTAATTCAGGAATCGAACTAATATTATCGATTTGTTTTTTGTGGGAGTTAGAATCAAACTAATTATTTGTAAAAGTTAAACCAACCCAATAAAAATCGAATTGGTTCAGTTTTTGAATTTTTCGGATCTCTTATGCACCTCTACACACCAATGTGAATAAATGAGAGTATTTATTCGGTGCGCTTAGAGTCCAATGTGACAAGTTTTTGTAATATTTTTATTGAATATGATAACGATAAATTTTATGATAAAAATATAATAATTTATTTTTATTAAATAATTAAAAAATAAAAAATAATTTATATTATATAAGTTATGATTATTTATTTATTAAAAATATCAAATAACGGTGATATCGCATACATAACCTTAGGAGTATCAACAAATAGGACTGGAATGGATCGTTTAATAAATAACCTCTTTGATCGGTACCATATTTCACTGACTCGGTCGATTTGGTAAACTCATAATCTCATATAAAGCTTCGTTCTCCTAGGGCTCGAATTTGGAAACACGGTTCCATAGCAAAGTCCAAAAGTGAGAAAGTGATTGATAACAGAGTTGATTTGATTGTCTTGTTTGCCATACTATTAGATTTCCCTCTCCAAGTATCTCTCTCTTTCTAGCTTGTATGCAATATATTTTTATGTATATGAATATTGAACTGATAATCTAAATGCGTTTTTGGATTCTCTGTATGCTCTTTCTATCTCTTGTTTTCATCAATTTGGAAGATAATAATTCTGGGTATTGAATGGAATTCGTCATTATGGAGGATTTATCCTTTTTGGTACTTTGCGTCTTCCTTGTTTATTTCTCTCTCTCTCTCTCTCTCTCTCTCTCTCTCTCTCTCGGAATATTGTCGGTTGAAAATACCAATTGTGGCTTAATCTGTCAACAGCCAAAGTGCGTCAATTCTCGCATCTATAGTCTGTGCTTTTGTTCTGTTTTATGAATTTCAAGCATTTTCTTTATTTTTATGCACATAAAATTTATTTTCTGAACATTTTTCTGTTTATGGGTTAACAAAATATACTGTTTTTGAACAATTACATTATATTTATGTTCCACAGAGAGCGTTAATAGGGTAGTAACTGGAGATATTTGGTTTTAAGCTCAAATGGGGAAAACAAAAGAATGGAACGACTTGACTAGGTTCTATTATATTCCATTTCTTCTGCTTATCCTTCTACAGTTTTTAAAATTATGATGTGATTATGGCGGCACGGTGTAATATTGGTTGATCCTACAGTTGAACCGCAAACCAATGTCCCAATTTTGACATTAGAACAAAAAATAGAAGGCATTATAGTTTTTGGGAAACTAACTCCGTAGTATTTATATGCATTCCCACGACTTGTTTCATTTCAAAGGTAGAAATCAACACCCTCATACCAAATTTAAAATTCTTGAAGTTGACATAGCTATTTAGAACACTAATGTAACTGGCTACTTTAGTATGATAATTATTGCAAAAATACTTCACACGAATCACACCTCTCGAGACTAATTATAGTGATATAAATTGTAGAACATATACAAGTGATTGATAAATTAGCTGTAAAGATATGTATAAGAAAAGGAGTGCCAAAAGGGGTACCACCTTTACAAAATTATAAGAAGTCAAAAAGGATCAACTCGAAGATTGAGCTCACCTCTAAAATGAGGATTCAACCCTCCCCCCTGCTGGAAAAAAGCAGTCCACCAGAAATGAGAATTATGCAAAAAAAGGAAAAAGAAATAAATAAAATTAAATAAAAAATTTAAGCTTTAGTTGTTAGTTTTGTCTGTTCAAAAGTGTGTCTATTTCTTTCTTTCTGAAATACAATAGTAGATGCAATGGTGTTGTCACCCAAGTTATCTTTTTCCTCTTCCATATGCATCCAAAGCCCCAACTCCAATAACTTCCGCATTAACACTGGGATCGCCCAATGTCCCCCCAAAAATATTCAGCTAGTCCCATAACTCCTTAGCAACATCAAAATAGAGTTAGCAAATGATCCACTAGCTCTTCCGCGTAACAACATATGCAACGTCTACTAGTTGTTCCAAAGCCTCTTTTCATCAACTTAGACATATGACTTACTGATCAACCTGATTCTTTCTGTTTCAGAGTGTGACTCCTTTGTTCTCCATTTATTTTCTGCAAAAAGGCAGGAGAACGAAGGACTTTCCATTTCATTCAATATTTACAACTCAAGAAAGAAAGTGCAGCTTGACCCAACGGTAAGGCTTACCGTTAGCATCTCTGGTGGTGCAGGTTCGAGTCATGGAGCTAGCCTTCCTATAAATGGTGGTAAGTACATCTTGCCCTACGCGGGAGCCTCATGCACTTGGTCGCCCGTTTTATTTGCAACTCAAGATATAGAACCTTTGATTATGTTTACTACTTATTACCAGTAGTTGGATTTGTTTGTGGTAAATTTATGAGTACTGGTGAACTAAGACACTTAAGAAATGGTAGTTTGTTGAAGTTTACTCTCTCCAAGCTCTCTGTTTCGGAAACAGAAAGTAAAAAGTTCCTTATCTTTGATTGATATGCATTTTGTTGCTTGTTAGCTCATATGTGCAATGCACATCCATGCTGCTTTCTTTAGGAGCTAAATCAGTAGTTGAGAAGTTTAGTTTGCTTTTAATCAAGTACATTATGCAAAAATGTTGAGTTTGTTTTTCTGACACTTGGTTGATCGCTATTATGACATGGGGATAAGAAGGAATGCTTCAAATTATATAACAGTTTGGGCCTTGGAGTATGACTGGTGGGGTCTTACATTCCCAAGCTAGTTGCTCTGTGTTTAGGATCATCATCATCACTTCATATCACTTAAGAGTAATTGCATTCATGATATATCTTTTACACGTCTTTTTTTTCCTTCTAGTTTTTCTTCTCTTTTTGTTGAGTGTACCTGCAATCACGAGCCTCATACACTAGGCTGCCCCTGTTCTATGTTTGTCTGGATAAAAGGTCTTTCCACTTGTAAATTTTTGATATCGATGGAACTTCCTCGGCTAAAATAACGATTGATTGTCCCTTGGTCAAAAAGAAGAAATGAGAATTCAAATTTAAGAGAGAAACTTCTGATGTAGTTAGTCTCCTAAGACTGTTGTCCCATATAAACTTCTTACAGTTCTAATTGTCTTCTTTTGAATTCATAGGTCATAACGTGTACGGATATGTCTCTCCATGCTCTCCCTTCCTACTTGCTCCCACTTTCCAGTTGCTTTTGTTTCTAATATTGGAATTGCAAATATTTAATTTCCACGTTTCTTGATGTTTGCTGGCTTAAAGGTTTGATATATACAAAATTAAGTAATTAGCCTCGTTTCTCATTTCTACTGGTTAATGTTTTTCCTTCATTAATGCTCAGAAAACGACAATGTTTTCTTGTAGTTTATATGGAGACACCTGTAGAGGACAAATTCATAACTACCGAAAGTTTAGTGGGAGCAGAATCAGATTTACTTGATGCCAATAAGAATGAAGAACCGCGTGAGGGTATGTCATTTGAATCAGACGAAGCTGCCAAAGCATTCTATGATGAGTATGCTAGGAGGATAGGATTTTTAACTCGAATTGTGTCATCCCGTAAGTCAGAGCGTGATGGATCAATTATATCGCGTCGATTGGCATGTCACAGAGAGGGCTATAATCTTAACAGCCAAAAAACTGGGCGTCTCCAAATTCGAAAGCGAGAGAGCAAGAGGGAAGGTTGCATGGCAATGATTTTGGTGAAGAGAGACAGGCCTGGTAAATGGGTTGCGACAAAATTTGTCAGGGAACATAATCATCCACTTGTAATTTCTTTGGGAAAAGTTTGTTCAACTCCAGTAAGTTCTCTTCTATGTTAACCTTTTTTGAAGTTCTTTGTTCCATATTTTGCAAAAGATACTATGTGGTATTCTTTGTGAATAGACTATAGGGTCATATGGATAGTCAATTAAAATGTCACTATAGTGATATTGCAGGAATTTTGGTCTCACAAGCATTAAAAAACATTGTCAACCTTAGAAGCTTGGAACCCTGTTACCAAAAAACGCTAACACTTAGTGATGTACGATTTGGAATGCATGTTTGAAATGTGGTACATCTTCGTACTGAAACAGTAAATTTAACATTCCAAAGCGATCTTCAAGTCTTCTCTATTTATTTACTTAATATTTTTCATATTAGAAAATCAAGCACAATAAACTAAAATTTAGAGAAAATATAGTTTTGGTAAAGATAAAATGAAAAAAAATTTAAAAATGTGTTTTACATGAATTGTTTAAAAAATAATACACTATTTTAGGGGATATTTATAACTTGAAGTACATTTTAACATTGTAATCTACTATTATTGTACCACAATTTAGGATGTGGCATTTCACTTTCCCATTCCTGTTGGTCATACTGAAACAATCTGTGTTTCGTGAAACATAGGCTTAGAATAATGGACCCCATAGCTTTGGTGATGATAAAATACATAAATGAGCTTTTATCTTTACATTTTTGAGGATTGCTTTTCTGTAATATGCCATGGACAAGTAGCTTTTGATAGGAAAATGACGAAATGAGATGCATGTAGCCATCTCAATTGACTTAGTTTGGTTTGGTTTAGATTATGACTTAGAGAAAGCAACAATGGATTTTATTTTATATATATATATATATACATATATATATTAATTTCTCAGTTCTATGACTTCACACTGAATAGAGAATATGGCACTTACAATTCCTTTCTATGCATTTATGATTTGCTCAACACTTAAAAACTGTAGTAATTGCATGAAGAAGCTTTCTGCTTCGATGAGGAGGTTAGTTCAGGTTGAGAGGAAGATGTTCGCCCTGGTCGATAAAGGCCTAAAGGGAATCAACTTCTCGTCATAGAGAGGTGTTATTGGCTTTAGAGGTTGAGGTTGCGGCGATCAGATGTTGGCTAGTTGGCTTCGAAGCTCATGGAAGCATCTGAGGCCAGGAGACGAGTGGGTGTTCTGGGGAGATGGTACTAGGATGAGAGGTCTATGTTGTCAAAGCAACAAGAATAGAGCAGCGTGTTTTGTGGAGGTACCATCAAGTGACATAGTGAGGATGGAGTTGCCATGCGTTTTGGAGTCTCTTTTTGGAAATGGCTGAGGGGGTTTGCTCAGGTGCTGTTAGATTTCGATTCTCTAGTAGGTTGGGTGCCCTAATGAAGAAGTCGTACTTAAAGTCGTTGGGCTATCACAATGGCCGAAAAGTAAGCTAGTGGCAAGAGGCAGTAGGAAGCTAAATTGTGAAATTAAAGTAGTCCATAACTCATCGAAGAAGGTTGTTGATTTTCTTTGATTCTCTAGTAGGTTGGGTGCCCTAATGAAGGAGTCATACTTGAAGTCATTGGGCTATCACAATGGCCAAAAGGTAAGCTAGTGGCAGAAGGTAGTAGGATGCCAAATTGTGAAATTAAAGTAGTCCATAACTCATCAAAGAAGGTTGTTGATTTTCTAGAGGGGCTTGTTGATTTTATAGGGAAGGGCATGCTGATTTTCTAGGGAGGGGCATTTTACCTCTTTGTTTTTTCATCGAAGGAGGCTTCTCATCTTGGTAATTTTTTCCTAGATTGGTGGTTGCCGTTTGGTGAGCGCTATAAACCTGGCATAAAACTGTTGGAGTCTTAGATTTGTGTGATGTCATCGCCTGCTTATATGTGGGATTGAGCATTTCCAAGGTTATATGTGATTTTTGTGATGGGTTTGTTAAGATCAATGAAGACATGATGGAAACACCATCTCCAAAGGGCAAGAATCAGGGTTAGGGTCTGCAAGGCGGTTCCGGCAGTGGTGAAGGTTGGTTAGTATGTCTATTGTTACGGACTTCGATTATCGAATAAGAAAGGGTTAAGAGTGGATTATTGCCAGAGTCGGGGCCTGGGTGCATCGGCTGTTGCAGAGAGGAGGCCGAAAAATCAGAGATGAGCGTGACAACTTCTTTGTTTCTAGGAAAGTGGGGTAAGTGGAAGCCAACAGAACATGGGGAGACAAGGAGGACTAGGCATGGTTTCAAATAGCGATAACTGTCGCCGTAACGGTAATGGGAACGGTGGCGATGATGCGGTTTCGGAGCGTAACGGCCATAGCGTAATGGTAGCGGTTACCGGAGCCGTGATTTTTTTTTATTTTTGCACAAATCAACTAAAGTGAAGTGATATGCATGTTTTTTTTTTCTAAAATTATATTTATTAGAGTTTAAAATATTTTTTGATGAATTTTGTTTACTTTTTAGACATATTTAACATATTTCCTAAATTTTATACTAGTATGTCTAGTTTTACTAAACAATTTTAATTAATCTTCTAAAGTAATTGAAGAATTTATGTCATTATGTGTCATAAACTCATAAATTTATAATATTTAATTTAAATGTCATTTAATTTTTTTAATAGCTATGAATGTGAAGTATTAAGGATCCTTTGTATATAATCTAAATAATTGTAATTATTATAATGACATGCCATATATTGAGAGACAATTATCAAACAAATATAAATGTACTAGTGCCTAGTGGAAATTCTATTAAAAAAATATCACATATTTATTAGCAATTACCATCACTTTCATTCACCACTAAAACGAGTGACGTGGAGCCTGTGGAGGTGGAGCATCTTCAAATTTTAGCTGACCTTGATTGTTGCTACAACTTGTTTCATCATCTTAGCCAGTAGGGAATACCTAGGTGAATAAAAACATGTCACTATCCCGTGTACGTTGATCTATTTGATGAGTTGATGGAGAATATGGAAAAGTAGGTGGGAGAGCATAATCGACATGCATCATTTATCCGCTATGATGATAGTCACGAGACCCATAAGGATAAAAGTCATATGATGGAGGATATGGCTGAGGTGGGTCAAGTGGCTTTGGATAGGGGTAGCAATGACTATCACTACTATAACTATATGAATGGTCATAAAGACCAAATTCTCCAAAATTATGCACCATATTCAATGGAGGTCTTTGAGGTAAATTTGTGATAGGTTCTTCAACGTGATAATCTCTACTAACACTTGAAAGTCCAAGCGTTCTCATAATTGACTCATCCTGGGCTTTAGGTCCTCGATTAGTCCCTACAGTATCATAATTTCCACCACTAGTGTCGTGTCCACCATTACCGTGTCGATCACTGTCACCATCACCATCACCATCACAATCACCTTCACCATCATCTGATGGAGGAGTCAAACCACCACTGTCACTACTTCTAAAAGGGATAGGACTTGAATTTGAGCTTCGAGAAGTACGTCTATGTTGATTTTGTGATCCTCCTCTCGGTTCATCACTATCACCACCACCATCATTACTATCGTCATCATCATCCAAGTCTAACCAATCAGAATTTTCTTGACCATACTATACAAGAGCTTCCCTTTCTTGTAACCATAGATCTAGTGAGTCATTTTCATTAAATATGTAATCCCAGGTAATTGAATTAAAGCTTTTGTCTAGCTCTTCTTGGCTTCTTCTCTTAATGGTTCTTAATTTTAATCTCATGTTATAATTGATGAAGACTAATTTCTGTATCTTTTGAAATTTTAGTCGGTTCCTTGTCTTTATGTGGATAAGGCTAAAAGTACTCCAATTGCGTTCACAGTTTGGTGATGTAGTGGTATGACTTAAAACATTAACTGTTGTTTCTTGAAATTCTGGAACACACATTCCATTAAGAATTCACCATTTAGTCGCACAATAACACAATACACAAACACATAAATGGAAAGATACTAAGATTCTAATATATTAAAAAAAATAATTAAACAAATACTAATCCAATATATTATCTATTAATATAATTATTAAAAAGATATCTGGATTTGTTTGTGACTATGCTGTATGTGCTAAAGGAGTTCCAAAAGTTTTCGCATTTTTTCGAAACAATGAGAGCTTTAATATGTGAAATTATAAAATTAATAAATGTAATCTTTTTAAAAAATTTATACTTTAAGAAATATAGTTTATGATTTATACTTGATTTATTGCTTTTACTTAATTATTAATGTATGGCTCAAATTTGGATATTGCTTTGGATGATGCGACTCCATATTGGAATTGGAGATTTAAAAATAACCTATCACATTCACATACAATCTGACATGAATTAAAACATATAATTTATAATGTGATATATAAATAAATAAATAAATTATTATAACAACTTACCGGCAGAATGCAAATCACAGTGTAATTGAAAGCTTCATCGATGATCAATAATCTTCTAATAGTCTGTATAATATCGACAATGCTGTCTAATTGGCAACTTGGCTCAATCCATCGCTTCATAAATAAATTCCATTGTTGGTTTACCATCTCCATCAACAAACCTTAACACTTTTATCAATGGCTTATGAACTTTGCAAATCTCAGTTATTTTTTGCTAAAATTCTTATCTAAGAATTAACTTTCTGACATCATATAGAGTCTCACTTTTTACTTGCCCCTATCTTGATTGCTTCTACTCATCACAGCTAAACATTGCCCTTAATTGTTGTTTATATCTAATAATGCTCTCAAGGGCAATAAAATTTGTAGCAAAACGAGTAACAGCGAGATGAAGCAATTCTCTACTTTCTGTAAATTTTCTCATCAAACTCAGTACCCACGTAGCACATTATAAATGAATGTGGTGTTGGTTCTAGTATCTTTTATGACCTTAGATACACTTTTTTTCTTAGCTATATCCTCTAACAGAAGGTCGATACAATGGGTTGAACAAGTTGTTCAATACAAATATTTTTTTTTTCATTGTCTTTCTATCCGTTTTCAAAGCTGCTTCATTATCTATTACAACTTGTACGATAAATTTCTTACCAATCTCATCAAGAACGGTATCCAACAATCCAAAATAATACTCAGCAGTCCCACTAACAGCACCAGATGCATCAATGGATTTATAAAATATCGTACCTCTATTGCAGTATACCAATGTTGCCTCGTATGACTATTCCATCCATTGCACATAATGGTGGCACCTCTCTCTGCCCAAATACTCTTAAAAGATGTTATCCATTCTTTTAGTTCATCATATTCTCTGGGCATATAAACTTCAGCTATCTCATAAGGAGTGGGACCCTTAACTCCTTTGCCTACTTCAGCAACAGTATCATTTATGGGCTGTGTAAGGTGAATCAGCCATAGAAAAAGGAATGCGATTATAAAAAAAAAAAATCTTAATAACTGTACTTTCCAATTTCTTTCTCAACTTCTTCATGCTATCAGTGTTGATTTTTGGCTGCTTAGAAGACTTCGACTTTTGCAATGCTGGATCCACTGCCCTTAATCGAGCATCAGGGGCATTAGGATTAATCCATTGATGACCAATCCCAGTTGCCAAATTAGGTCCATGCATGGAATGGGCTTGGCAAATACCGTCACGTGGCTAAGTATGACTACCTCCAGCTGTAGAACTACTACCACCAGACTCATTGGGTAGCTTGACTCCTCCCAGTTGCACATCTAAATGCTTGCAGCTCCTCCCATTCATGTTGTGATTGTATACTTGCTCGACGTGCTATAGTGAACTGTACATCTTTATCAGAATCATTATCAACATCTACATATGCCCTATGTTCATCATCTTCTCTCCTTAATTGTGCTTCTAATTCTGCGTTTCTTTTCTGAGCATCTTCTTTAGTTTCTTTCTCATTTTTAAGGTGTTTTATCATTTTTCTTCTCTTATTTCTTTATTAACACTTGGGCACCTATGCACTTGGCCTGCCATGTGTGCCAAGTGTTGTTTGAACTGTGTAATTCTACCATTGATGATATGTTTGCAGAATTTGCATTGCACTTGATGTCTACTACCTTGAATTTAGTTACCAAACTTTCAACCAATATCATCACTTGGCGGGGAATCATCAGACTTTTGTCGTGACATTCTTTGAACACTAAAATAAATAAATAAAGTGCGTTTAGTTTCATTGACAAGTTTTACTTCAGAGATCATAATATAAATTAAAAATTTAAACCACTAATTAATTTGTACACAAATAAATAAATAACTCAAATATTTTAACAAATACAAAAATTAACACAACATCAAATATAAAATTTAAGTTTAAATATTTAATATTTAAATATTTTAAACTTACTTTGTAAGGAATAACTAATAAAGATTTTAAACAAATATTTTCTTAAAAGAATATTAAATAATTAAATTTATATTTTAAACTTAGTTTTCTCAAGTTTCTCAAATATTAAATATTTTAAAGAGAAATTTTGGGTTTAGTCTTCTTTTTTAAGTAGTGCTAGATTTAGTCCAAACAGTTTTTTTTATAAATAGATTAGGTCTCATCAAGTTTAAAATTATTTTATTAATATATCCTTATTAAAGATATTATCTTTTCTGACTTGAAATTTTTTCAAACGTGGCGTATCCCTTAAATCAAGCAATCTCTCTATCTCTCTCTCTCTCTCTCTCTCTATATATATATATATATATATATTTATATATATATAGCTCATAATTTGAAATCTTTTCAAAAAAATTTCAAAGATGGCGTATCCCTTAAATCAAGCAACCCACCTCTCTCTCTCTTTCTCTCCTGGGAGAATTCACTCGCCGCCATAATACATACAAACGATACATAGTCACATACAAATGATACATTTTCAAAACTATTTCACTATACACATAAATCTGATATATTTTTAAATCCACAAAATCATTAATTTTGATATATGTTTAAGCTTATTTCAACCAAATGTGGCCACTGATACATTTATCAATGGTTAGTGAAAATGCTTTTATAAAGAATATAAACCACCAATACATTTCAACTCCAGTTCACGACGCATATGCTACTGATACATTTATCAGCATTAAGTATCTATTGCAATATCTTCTTATAACATAGTTTTAAATTGATAAAATATATTAGTGGTTTAGGGCAGCTGTGTGCATTTAGCAATAACATGCAACTGATAATTATATCAGTGTTCAACAGATAAGTGCTTTCAAAATTGTTCAACACAGAATTTGCAACTGATAATTATATCAGTTGTACACTGATCGTATAGAGAATATGTATAAAAAAAATCATTGTTGTTGGTGGAGGAGAAAGAGGAAGAGAGGCGGTAGTGAACTAGAAATACCATGTCAGAGAGATGGTGGCGGATCAAACCTCGTGCAAATTAGAGAGAGAGGGGGAGACATGGTTAACAAGCGGCTGCGAGGGCGAGGGTGAGATCTGGAGTCTGTGATCTAGATCTGATGGTCGGTGATGGTAAGAAGCGGCTGCGACGACGAGATATGAGTTGGTGGTCCAGATCTAGAAGGTCGACGCCGGTGAGAAGTGGTGACGGTGGCGAGAAGTGGAGGCGGTGGCGCGAAGTGACTTTCGCCGACTGATCTAGAAGTGGCGACGGTGGAGCGGAGGACAAGGAGGAGCAATGGTAGAGGATGATGAGACGGCGGAGGAGAGGCGGCCGAGGAGGACGAGCAGAAGGCGATGGAGGAGGGGCGGCGGAGGAGGGGGCAGCGGAGGATGAAATCTCAAGCGATTCTCCCTGATTTCTTCTCCACATTTTTTCATTTAGGGCTGTGAGAGAGAAAAACTGTCATTTTATCGTGATTTTAGGTGGATTTTCAACTAATACAATCACATTTAAAAAGGAAATACATCATCGGTTGGCAAATGGCATATTAGACGAAAAAATTCAAAAATTTTAAAAAAAGGACTAAACCCAATAAAAAAAGATTGGTGGGACTAAAACTCTTACATACTTCTAAAATGAGACTAAAACTCAATTAACTCTATTTTAAACTTACTTTGTATGGATCTTAATTCTTAAACAAATATTTTTAAAAATATTAAATATATATATCATTATATATACACACAATGAAAATCTGTAATTTTAATTTTCAACAATTGAAGATAGAAAAAGTAAAGAAAAAATCAAAATTTAGGACCAGATCTAAATTATCTAATCTTTCATGTTTTCATCTTCAAAACTCAAAAAGTGTTATATCATTTTAAAATATTTTCAAATAATAAAAAATATAACATTAACAAAAAAAAAAAACAAGCAATAGATTTGTATTTTTAGTTCACAAAGAATGAAGATTAAAAAAAAAACACCATACCAGATTACTATCCGAAAGGCCCAAAACATTTAAGCAATCTTAAAAAAATAATAAAAAATTGAAAGAAGAGAGGATGAAGCATCGAAAAGAACCTGGAGGCTGGAATTGGAACTGGAAGGCGCCGAAACATAGCTTTGCAAAACTTGAAAGTTTGAAACGTCTCAGAAAACTCGGAACTCTTGCCGAATTGGAACAGATGTTACAGATTCGAGAGCAAATTGTGGACCAAACATTTAAACAAGCATGAATCTTGAAAATTTTAAAAAAATGGAAGAAGAGAAGATGAAGAAGCCAATTTCATGTGAGGAAATACAGTCGAGCACTCACAACTTCCAAAAATACAAAAAATCTTTCCAAAATGGAGCATATATGAGCCAAATCTTGTCGAAACCAGTAGCTTCTCCTCTTACTCACTTGTTTTGAGACAAAAATAATGACAAGCATCCAAAATATGGCTAAGTAAAAGATTCATAAACATTCACGCTGTCGACAGCTGCTTTTTCAAAGTGTTACATCCGTAACGGGGCGTAACGTCCGTAACAGGCCGTTACAGCCCGTTTTCGCCGTTATTGTACCAATTTGACCGTTACGGAAACCGTAACAGCCGTTACGGCTGTGAAATTCTATCACACCGCTATAATGGTTGTAACATGTATCAGCATCCACCGAAATCGTTACGTAACAGTAACAGCTGTTTTTTAAAACCATGGGATTAGGATTGGGTCATTTTGAATTAAAACTGAGGCAAGGATCAATTGTAGACGGAGTAAGGAACAGATGATTTGTGGCTTGGAAAATGCTTATTCGAGTGTTGTTTCTGGGTGGGCGGATCTTACCATCATTGGCCAACCAAAAGATTGCTTCGTAGTGGGCAACAAGTTGTGAGGTCCATTTCCTTTATTTCTAGAGATCGGTCTAGTGGTGGTTTGGTGAACGCCGAAGCTTGTGAAATAGAAAGGATAGAGGCCAGACCCAATGCTTTGGGCATGCCAACTTGTGCAGAAAAGGGTTCAAGGGATGTGTGTTTCTCGTTGGGTATTTGGTATGTTTTGGATCCATACTAGATGCTCAGAATTCGAGTGGGTTGGGGGAGATGGATAGGACGTCGTTGAGATTTGGTCAGGCAAGGGCTGAACTTGATAGATGAGCAAAAGTCCGGCCAACGACGACAATCAGGCAGCCCCCTACAGAGTTTATCTTTGTCGATCGACGAGCAGATTCATTGCTTCTTAATTCATATTTCAGGCTTTTCTTTTGCTTTCTCCTCTCTGGGCTGTAGGGCTGTTTAGTGGCAGCGGGCGAAGAGGGTTCCTTAGGTGGGTCAGTAGCGTTTGAGGGAGGGGTTAATAGTTGGGGTCGAGGGAGATCGTTTTTGATTATGGGGGTCAATGATTGTTGATGGCGCTGGGGATGAATTAGAGATCTTGGATTGCCTTCCTTTGGGGAGTTTTGATCGTGTTGGAAGGTTGGATGATGCTTGGTTCTTGGAAGGCTAGTTGTGAAATGGGTAATGAGGAAAATGAAGTAAGTTATTGGGAGTTTCCTTTGATGGCTTTGAGGAGGAGGCCATATCCTTAGTTGTGGCTCTTGGGAGAGACAAGGAAAGGGGATGGCTCGTAACAGTGTGGTGAAAGGTAGTACGTCAGGCGAAGATTGGATAGGAAGCTACGAAATCTTCAATGTTTTGTCAACTATGACAGAAGGGGAGAGGATATGGGTGTTGTGGTTGGGAGTAGGAGGATGAGCTCTTTGTTTGTTTGTCATGAGGATTAATATCATTTATTGGAATGCAAGGGGATCGAACTTGAAGTCGGAGAGAATCAGGACTAAAACCTGTTTGAGGGATTGAAGACCCATTGTTGTTTGTCATTTGGAGACTAAGATGGAGAGTTTGTCGGTTGTTGTAGTTCGTACGGCATGGAAAGTGGATGGATTGGTGTTTTTTTACTGGCAATTAGGACAACTGGGAGAATTTTGATTATGTGGGACATGCCTATGATGTAGGAAGACCGGGGGGGGGGGGGTTGTTTTTTTTTAGTTTCTTGCTTTTTTCGTTGTGTAAAGATGGGTTTCGATGGCATTTTTTGGAGTGTCTGATCTAATAGATGATGGGGCGAATTGAGTGCTGTTGCGCCTTTTTCATTGTGTTGAGGATGGGTTTCAATGGGCATTTCCTGGTGTGTATGGCCCAATGGATGATGGAGAGAGAGAGATAGAAGTTTTGGGGCGAGTTGCATGTTGTTACCTTCAGATGGGATGCTTCCTATTGTGGGGGTGCATATTTAGTATAGTTCGATTCTCATGTGGGAGGTTGGGTTGCAGTACTTTCTCCATGGCTGAGTTTATTCTCCTTCATCATTGATGAGATGAAGTCGGTGGATCACCCTCTTTGGGGGAAATTGACTTGGTGCAACAATTAGATCCCCCCTTCTATGTCTCGGATCAACCTTTATTAGTGTCTACAGGCTGGGAGCACTTTTCATCAGTGCTGCAAAGCTCCTTGCCAAGGCCTCTCTCAAATGTTGTTCTTGCATTTTGCATAGCGCTGGGTTTCACTGGGGAATGCTCCTTTCAGGTTTGAGAATATGTGGCTACAGATGGATAGGGTGGCTACAGTATGGAGTGGCTTCATTATACATGAGCTGAGTCAGCTAGGGTATCTCGGTGGGTTCTCCTTTGCTTCGAGGATGTTTCGGGGCTTTGAGTGAATTTTGCCAAATCAGAGATCATTCCGATTGGTAATATTTCAAATATAGGAAGTCTGCTACTATTTTTAGGTGCATAATTAGAGCCCTTCTACTTGCCTACTTGTGACTTCCTTTGAGAGCAACTTTTGGCGAAATTTATTTGAGAGGTGGTTTTAGAGAAATTTCAGATGGGATTGGCTGGGTGGAAGCAATAGTACCTCTCTAAAGGGGAAAGGCTTACCTTTCTCAAGAGCAACTTGTCTAGCTTCCCACCAATACCATCCTAACCTTTGTATCTATGATGTTTAAGAAGCTACAGAAAGGTTTCTTTCTTATGGGGAGGGATGGGGGATGGTTTGTGCCCTGTGAAAGGAGCCTCGGCATCAGGAGTTTAGTTACCTTCAACAGATCTCCCTTGGGAAGTGGTTGTGGAGATTTGCTTTGGAGAGGACAATTTATGAAAGAAAGTTATACAGGTAAGTATGGATCTTGGAGAGGGGTTGGGGTACTCTACATGTAGTTACACCTTATGGCAAATGCTTGCAGAAGGGTATTAGTAAGATATGGGATGAAATTTTCAACCACATCATTTTTAGGGTGGGGAGTGATGATAGGGTGAGTTTCTGACTTGATATTCGTGTGGCGATGAGACCCTTTGCAGATCCTTCTCGAATATCTTTTCTTTGGCTATAGATAGAGGGGTTGTGGTGGCGGATTATGTTTGGAGGGACTCTACTCTTTGCTTTAGGAATATTGATATGAGAAGGGAATCTCAAAATTGGGAATTGGATCAGTTTGTGGTCCTTTTGGGGATTATTATGATCATAGTAGAGTGGGTGAAGGGGTGGACTCTGTTATATGGAGAGGTGACCACAAGTGTTCTTTAGTGTCAAGTTTTTTTACAGGTGCTTGTTGACTTGCAAAGGGGACATCCTTCTCGTAGATGAGTCTGAAAGTCGATTGCTGCGCGTGGAAAAATCCTACCATTGATAACTTGGTTTGGAGGGCTTTATGATAACTAACCGATGTTATCTTTGTAAGAAGAAGAGGTAGTTCGTTTCCCACTTTCTTATTCACTGTGCTTCACCGAAGAATTGTATAGTTTTGTCTTGATAATGGATTTTTGAGAAAGTGGTGATTGGGATTTTACCAAATTGGAGGGGAGGGAGAGTTTCGAGAGTAGGAGGGTGT
>JAOTRH010039325.1:0-20319 GCA_034768845.1 Heliamphora exappendiculata
CAAAATTAAAAACTTAAAAATAAAAATAAATTAATAAATTAAATTTTATGTTACTTATTTTTGTATTTAGTAATTTTGTATTTTTTAATTAAAATTTTTTATTTTTTTATTTGTCCCACCAAGAAAATCTTTAAAAAAATAAGATTTTGTAGTTAAACCAAAAACAAAAAAGAAAAGCTATAAAAAAAACTGTTTCAACAGTGATGCACAGTATTTTCTTTTGAAAAGTTAACAGAAATTAACTTTCAGAACTAAGTGTTTTGAAAATAAAAATGTAAGAAAATGAAGTAATATTTTAAAAAATAGAAGAGATGTTAATGTTATTACTCTTAAATACAAGGAGTATATGCATAATTTACCCTTTAATATAATATTGGAACATGTGTATATATACCCACCTAATAATTTAAGTTTTTAACCTAGCTAATAATTTAAGTTTTTAGGTTTGAATACAAAGTATTCATATGGTGTTAGAGGAGATCCATTCCACTCTATTTTTCATAAGAGAGAGAGAGAGAGAGAGAGAGAGAAGCCTACATCCAGGGGCAAAGTAAGGATTTTTTGTTAGAGGGAAAAAGTCTAAAATCATATATGATAGATAAAAGTTTTCTCAAAAAATAGATTGTTTCGCTATTTATATTAATTCTTATGTTCTATAATATTTATTTCAAATTCTGTTCTTTTCATTTTAGCTATTCAATTCAGAATTAATATGATACTGAAAAGAATAGAATAGTTAATAGCTAGCAAAGATTACAATATATAGTTTGTTAAATTCCTCTATGCATGTAAAATCTCTGTTATGCGAGCCCTCTCAGCTCAGAGGTATTTAATTTACAAGCATATTATTAGATTCATAAAAAATATTAAAACAAAATTCACAAAAACAAAAAATATATATACTTACAAAATATATAAGTCAATTTGTTAATGACACTAGAACAAAAAGAGGGTAAGTGGTGGCCTAGATGAGGTGCAAGGAGTGCAAATGGTGGTGCCTGGGTGAGCTATAAGGAGTGTTGACGGTAACGACGAGAATGGACAAGATTACTAAAATAAAAAGCGGCCAAATTATAAATTAAAGGATCAAAATTAGAATTTAAGAGAGGCAAATTTTCAAAATTAATAAAAATTTAAAATAGTAATAAAGTATTTAAAAAGTTCAATGAGAAAATTGGTCGCACGATGATGAGCCAAAAAAAAAAAAAAAAGATTGTACAATGACATACCAAGAAAAACAAAAGACTACATTTGGCAAATCTTAAAAATGAGGTGTTAGAGAATTAAAACAAATTAGTTGAGAGTGTAATTAATGATCACTTAATATAATGTTAAGATCTCTCGACCTAATAACTTGTGCTTTTAAGTTGAATACAAAAATTAATTTAAAACTTAAGTTGCCAAACGACCCAATTTTTCTTTCTCTTGGCATTTGGCTTAAAAAGCTAAAACACTAAATAAATTTTTTTTTTTTAAAAGTCAAAAGATTCAGAAAAACAAATGGTTAGCTAAAGCCTAAATAAAAATTCAATGTCCACGCAGACAAACACTATGCATTAGTAAAAGTTTGGCATTGTTCTATAAGGAAATAATATAATAGATTATAGAAGTTGGGATATCCTATACTTTGGTTAAATTGAAGTGATCCACGTCGTTTTCGTGTTTTTTGGTCTGTTTAGCTTTATCCTAATTCAAGTTTTAGGTCTATCCGAGGACGCCTAATCAGAGAACTGCTGACCGCAGGATGACTAGACAAACAACACATTAAGAACCCAACTGGTTGGTGTTGCAAGGTGGGGAGATAGAGAGGATGGAGAGAAGATCGATGTAGGAGCACTGAGAGGCACAAGTGCTTCGGTGGGGGGCATCTGCCAAATTGGGAGAAATTATTTAATGAGCAGGAATTATTACCTCTCCCCGAGAAATTATTATACGAGCACGGATTATTATATGAGCATGTTGATGTGGCATATTTATTTAATGTATTTGTACACCATATGTTTATTTAACGTGGGTTTATATTGATTTGTTATGTTATAGTTATTAGCAATTTCGCAAGATAAAAAAATCTGAGTATTTTGTTGGATCTTTGGAGAGTGTTTCAGTTGAGTTAAAGTGTTAGAATTGTAGAGATACAACATCTTCAAATAAAAAAATTTACAATTTTATCGCTCCAGTCACATCAAGTATACGATCATTGAGCCCCCACACTTTCAAGTCATATTGCGTTCTTTTATATGCGCACTCCTCTAGAATTCAATTACATAAATCATATTTCATAATCTTAAAATTGAGGTTCCTTAGTTAGTGCTTGTTTTTAGGTGGATAGTGTTGGATGTATAGCGTCTACTGGACAGTACTAGTAGTTTATTATAGAGCACTAAACATGTGATATGCTATGGATATCACTAGACACCACTAGTAGTGTAAAGAACTTGGGTTAAATAACCACATGTTATTGTGTTTTACCTAGAGTTTTAGTGACATATGATGAAGCACATGAGATGAGATGCAAGTGAGTACGAACATAGAATCCCATATTTCAATCCAATCCATGCATGAATGATCTCACTCTCTTATACATGATTTAGATTAGTTTTTCATTCACACATTTATACACATTGTCTTGAACACCATCAACATTGGCCTTTAAAATGGAATCGTAGGATATGGAGATCGAATCGAGAACTTGTGGTTGCTGTTAAATCAGGAAGGTTGATGAGGTTAGGTTCACCTTCGGTGGATATTATGTTCATGGAAGCTTATGGTGGAATTTCAAAGTTGGGTGTACCAAGTAAGCATTTGTAATTCCTAAGTGTTAGAAATTTTGTAACTTCTTGTTTTTAATAGTAAATTGTTAATGGGTCAGTATGTAGTTTTCATCCCGTGAAATACTTTTCTCATAGGATTTTCACGTAAATCTTGTGTGTGATCATTTTTTTTTATTGTGGTTTGTTTGGGTATTAATTTTTTACTTTATTTTTTCATGCTATAGATACTTATTTATTGGGATTTAATCATTAATTTCCAAACGTAATCGAAAGTAAAAATTTACATACAAAAATAGAAAAAAATAATAAACACGGTGGCGTGGTTCAGCCCAAATCGGCTTACGTTCACGAGAAAAAGAGAAAATATTCCACTACATCATATGTGAAATAGTACAACTACTCTCTACTCTCTACCATCTATCCACTCTGTTATTTTTACTATAACCCTAGAGCTACACAAGTATTTTATTTATAGGCACACCATGAAAACCATAAAAACCCATAAGCCTACATAATTATAAACCCCCTATGAAATTAGATTCCTAATGAGCTTCTAACCTCATCCCAACCCAATTACATATAGATTAAAATAATAATACAGTCCCGGTAGAATAAAAGACAATCTAGCTGTGATACCTCATCTCACATCGGTGGAAGAACGAAAATAATTCTGATGTATAATGAAACTTATGAGCTACTACTAATAACTTAAGGTTAAACTCTTATGCTGCATTATTAGGCTCTTTATTCAAGTTATTGAGCCAGTAGTTCACTTAGATCGTTATAAATAGTATTAGAGTTAACCATAGTTCCCATGTAGGGCTTCATAGTAGTGTGGATAGAGGAGTAGAGACTCCAAAGAGGGGTAGAGGTCCCGAGGTTATATAACTTGTGCACACTTATGGGCTTCTTTATATCCACTAATGAGCTGCTATCCACATCCTAACCAATGGAAGAACTTGAACCACGCGATGAGGGCGTCGCGTCTTTGTGTATGGGATATTATGATACCTTATTTCACATCTGTGGGAGATAAAAAATAAGTCTGATATATAATAAAACTTGTGCACTACTAGTAATAACTTAAGCTTAATCTTTTAGGCTACGTTGTTAGACTTTTTAATAAAGTGTCCTGAAGATAACAAGCATCAATGTCGATTCTATTGTTGTCGTTGAACTTTCACACTAAAAAAAATAGGCTCTCACCTCTACACCGATCGAGGTGCCCGTTCTCCTACCCAGGGTGCCCCACAAAGCTCACTACTTTGTAGAATAACGTGGCTCTACCTCTCCCTCTTTGTGCACACAACTAGAGAGATCATCGGCACTAACAAAATCAAGAGCAAAGAAGACTGGCTTCTATCGAGGTGTACACCTTTCCGTCACTTCAATCACCTTAGTCTTGTTTCCCATATCTTTCTTGCGAACTGTAAGACCCGGTTCTTTTTTATTTTAATAATTAATATGAGGTGTTTATTAATTAACTTTGGTTGGTTATGAATTGCTAATCATATGTAGATTATCGTACGGATGGTGGCCAATTGGCCTGATAACTCTCGCTTGAGTTTTGGGTGAATTTGTCGGTGTGCGTACAAACTCATGAATTTTAAATCGGGGATAATTTTAAAATTCGATAATTTATTGAGAAATTAATTTTGAATTAATATAAACTTAAAAATATTAGTTTTAAGGTTGTTAATGCATGCGTGTGAGTTAAAAATACATTATAGAATCAATTTTGTGTTTGGACGCAAGTTGGGTAGGGGTGGGCCCCACACTTGGCCTCTTTGAGAAGCTAACAACAAACCCACTTCCCCTTTCCCTCTCTCACATTGCTTCACCTTTCTCTCTCTCTCTCTCATTTCTATCAAGCTCCATCCATGGAGATTCAAAGAAACCCTAGCCTTCTCTCCTCTTTTTCTTGATTTTCAACTTGAATTCTGGTGACGCTATAAAGACAGAAATTGATCTACTCAATGAGGGCTTCACATCTATTCAAACGAAATTTGATTTCGGCTCTTTCAGGGTGTTCGTGGGAAGTTAAAAGTTTCGAATTTTAACCTAAATGATAAGATTCTAGACTACCATGGTTTAAGTGTTTGATTTATGTAATTAATTGTATTTTTGGATGATTAAAATGCTTTGGATGTTGATTACATACTTAGAACCCTAGTTTGTTGGATTTGGGGAAACTTGATGTGGAATTGGTTGGATTTTGTTGATTTTAAGTTAACCTTGAGGGTTGGGGTTTTAATTTCAAGTTTGAGTTGAAATTGGCTAACATTGTGAAAATATTGTAGATTAATTCATAGATATTGGATTGTACACGTGTGGGTGTAGTTAAATCTCATTTAAATAATTTATTAGTCCTATCGAAACAATGTGGTTAATTTGGGCTTATATTGCTCCTCAGTGAAAGTTAGAAATTTTGCATAAATATGTGCTTTGTTTTTTCGGGTTAGCCCTAGTAAATAATGTGTTTGCCCAGGTTGGGTGTTTGTTATTGTGACACATTATAGAGAGCTTGTGATTAACTAGTGAGTCCCAATATAGCCTGGACATAGGTCAATAGAGTGAAAGCCTATAATTGTCAATCGAGTCTCGGGGGGCGACAAAGTCCGTACATAGTTAAATCGTTTGTGGTTGAATTAGAATTGTCGACAAATCACTTGATTTTATGACTTTCAAACTGTGGAGAGAATTGTTTGAACACTTGGGATTTTTGGTGGAAATTTGATTTAAACCCTATGTTTGGTGGTGCTAATCATACAATTGTTAATTACATGTCATGCATTTATCATGTTAGATTACTCCTATTGGGTTTTGGCTCACGTTATCAAAACAAAAAAAAATTCAGGTGATGGAGACACACCTTGGCTTTATGATGAAAAAGAAGTATATTTTGGATTTTGGGGAGTATGTGGGACGAACATGTGAAGCCTTGTACTTATGAGTTTTGATTTGTGTAGATTTGAGATACAAGATGTTGCAAATCTCATTTAAAACCATATGTTTCTTTTGGTAAATCCTTGTAATTAAACTCTTCAAGGTTGGGATGATCTTTGTATGAAATCGATAATGAATGATTATGATTTTTGGTACACATTCACGTATTGTAAGGCTTAAAGTCATGATTTCATATGATGTATAAATTGCATGTTTGTATCAAAGTGGAGGTTGTTCAACGGTTTGGATGTGGCGGTTTGTGTTTAGGGAGGCTTATGATCATGGTTAGATCTTCATCAGAGGTTTGGAGATGAAATCTGTTTATGTTCCCTTGGTTTAAAATTGATTTTCATCATATTTTATGCATTAAAACCATTTTCCTAAATCAAAGTGTTGGTTAGAACTTTTGGCTCCAAAATAGGGTTTTGCTGAGTTGGACTCAAGTAGAGGATCACTCGAGTGGAGGGAGGTTCACTCAAGCAGTCAAGTGATAGTGTGTTTTATTTTTTCCTCGGCCAGGTAACCGCTTGAACGATGGCGAGTCCGCTCGAGCGGGCTCACCTGGGCTGGATGGTGGTTTTTGTGTTCTTAATCAAAACTATATTTTTGCCAGGGTTCCTTTCCGGAAGCCCTTTTTGGAAAAATTGGAGCCTCGAGAGTCTCCTTTCAATTTGTTTAACACTCATCTCTTAAATTGTTCGATTTAAATGATTTCCTTGGGAAAAAAGGATTCTAATATCGGGTTTTATGAAAAGGCGATTGTCGGGATATAATCTTTTGGCGCGTTATCGTGGGCGGTTCATGTGCCTCGATTTTGGGGGCATGACATGAACATTCAGCAACTGTTGTTATTGCATCTTGCCAGCATTCTATACACCATCTGATTTGCTCACGTGCACACTTATTCGACCTTGTCGCTTCTGTGTATCCCTACGCCTATTCCGTCTACTTTTTTGTAACAATTATTCACCTCAATTATCCTTACACTTTTCTTGTATATGTCATCTACTTATACTACTCATCTGATGTTTCGTAGTACCTCCACCTATCACAACACTTCTTACCAGTCTGTAAAGGTTGTCAATCATCCGTCCCTACAGCACATCCCAATTTCTCTTGGAAACCCAAAAAACTCAATCTACCTCCGGACGAAACCTGCAGCCTCTCAAATCCAACATCCCCAAAGAAATTGAATTCTTCTTTCAATTCAGCACATCTCTAATCCCAATTAAAATCAAAATAGTCCAAGCAAACATGCAAAACTATACTGTCCCTACACTAACAACTCTGCTCATTACATGGTTAGCCATTATGACAGTAACCTTATCATATGACTAATACATATCAAAATACTCTCGGACTGTACACATGTAGAACAAACATTCAGAATCTAATATCCAGTCTAATTTTTCACGTACCTTAAGTAACTGTGAGCACATATAGTTCTTTGTGGTTGGAACCCTCTATATCTGCTATCGCCGATGATTGTACTTTTTTTTATCTTTCTTGTACTTCAGACAATTTCTCTTCAAATAACCTTCTTTAGCACAATCGTAACACGTCACTTTGTAACCGTACGACTTAAAACGATCTTTCTTCTTGGACCCCTCCTGCATCATTATAGTCCTGCCTCTAACTTCTTTACTGCTTGATGTAACCATGATCCCATCTCCCAATGATTTGTCACTCTCCATTTTCTTCAACATCTCATGAGATATAGAGCAACAACAACCTTATCTAAACCTACAGTATCTTTTCCAAACATCGGTGTAGTTTTCAGGTGAAGGTAAAAAAACCAACAAGAGAAGTTCTTTATCATCATCCTCGTTTTTCACGCTGATAGAATCTAATTTTGTTAGTATTCTGTGGAACTCGTCCAAATGATCTATAAAGTTCATTTCCCCTATCATCTGAAGTGCATAAAGACAATCGATTCATCACTATCTTGGACTTGTACCTACTCTCTAATTTAACCCAAAGTTCCGTCAAATCACATTCGTTAATGACTTATTGAAGAGGGCTTTTACCAAGATATAACTAAATTGTACTATTCGTAAAGTTCCTCATCTCTTCCCACTCTACATCCTTCATTATTTTTGATTTTTTTAACATCTTCCTAAAAGCCTTGATCATTCCCTCATGCGTTAAAATATTCTTTACCCTTGGCGGCCATAAGGTGAAACTGTTATGGCCGTTAAAATGTTAAATTACGAAGCCTGAACTCTTCAATTCAATTAGCTTTGTGTCTAACAATCCACCACAATTTGAACTCGTCACAATACAAGATATGTACAGCCCTTGTCACACGCAACCAAAGGTCGCCTTTATTATACTCGATTGCTTCTGAATATTTTTTATCACACCCAATTAATCTCAATCTATGCCGATCTGTCTAGTCTAATCAAACAGTGTAGAATCCAAAAAATCTAACCATACTGGTGAATCTACAGCGCCGAAAAACCTTAAAAAATTCCTTTTAAAAAAATTATTTTGCAATATAGACAAACTGATATAGCAGAAAAAACCTTAAAACTTGTTGATTTCAACCCAAGTTCCACACAGGATCACACCCTTTGCATTCAATTGAAAAGAAAAAGCAAATCATGATCACTCAACCTTGATTTCTCAACGAATTAGGCATGTTCCCAATAGAAGACTAATGTTAATTCGTTTAACAGAATTTATATCAAGGCAAATTCACCCAACCTTTTCATTTTATTTTTCTTGATAGATGACTACTGCTAACTCGCTGGATGTTATTTGCACAAATTATCTTCCGAATTCGTCCTCCATGGGCTTGATAATTGCTTGCCGCAACAAGGCCACCGTCTTAACCTTTTTATTTCTTTTTTTCTTTTTTTTGTGTGGATTATATATATTTTATTTATACAGTACAAAATTAAAAAATTATACTTTTCTTCGATCACTCACCACGGCTTCAAATCTTCAATCTTTGGCCTTGATACCACTGTCGGGACTTAATCACTCCAAAGAGAAAATTACGCAAGAATTTGAGTGGTTCGACCCACTCCAATCTACATCTACAAGTGAGTGAACTAATATTACACTACGGCATTTGTGAAAGTAGGGTGGGCATAGGTAGGTCTGGATCGGTTAGGGACTTAATCCAGAATTGACCCGATCAAGGTCAGTTTTAAAATATTAAACCTAGAACCGAATCATCCATGCTTAGAACCAACTCAATCTAAATAAACTCGGGTTGGTTCGGGTTGGAACCGCTATGCAATTAAATTAAATATTTTTCTTAATAAAATATTCTAAAGTAATAATATATGCCTTATTCTATGAGTGGCTTAATTTTTTGTAAAATATCCCAAGAAGAGCGGCTTAAATTTCACTCCTCTTATTTTTAATTTACACATTTTTAACTATAACTAAGAGCACAAATAATATAAATAATAGTTTTATGTGATTTATATATTATATTTCGGGTCTTGGATTGGGTCGGTTTAAAAAATTCTTAAACTGATAACCGAACCAACTACATTGATTTAAGGGTAAATTACACTGACCTCCCTTGAGGTTTCGGTCAAATACAGTCAACCCCACTCTTTTGAAAAAAATAAATACACTATTTTAAATAATATGATTACAGTATTTTTAGTAATATGTTTAGATATTTAGAGTATTTTAAATAATATGTTTACATATTTTTTTTGAAGTACTTTAAATAATTTATTTAGATATATAGTTTGCTTTTAAAATATATATAAAAAGTTCATTTAAAAAAATTTCCACACGAACTCAAAAAAAAAAAATTTCCAGACCCTTCAAGGACCAGGACCTGCTGTTCAACATGGATAATTCCAGACCCTTCAAGGACCAGGACCTGCTGTTCAACATGGATAAGGGGCAAAATAGGAAAAAAAAATCACGTGATTGATGGCAGTAACTGTGACAGACGGAACCCTAACGATTTAGGTTAATATGTAACGACATTTCAAATAGTAAGGGAGGTCTGTGTAATTTGTCCAAAATAGTAGAGTTGATTATATTTGACCAAAATCGGGGGAGGTCAATGTAATTTACTCTTGATTTAATGTTTTTAAGACCTATGACCCAACCCATTATTTGACAGAGTGGAACCAACCCAACCCATGGAGGTCGGGTTGGGTTGGTTCATGGGTTTTTCGGATCTATTGGACACCCCTACGAGAAAGAGTACAACCGCTCTCTACACTCTACCAATTATTCTCTATGACATTTTCACTATAACCCTAAAGCTCCACAGGTGTCTTATTTATAGGTATACCATGAAAATCATAAAAACTCATAAGCCATATAATTATAAACTATATATGAAATTAGATTCTTAGTGGGCTTTTAACCCAACCCCAGCCCAATTACATATAGACCAAAAATAATAATATGGGCCTGATAGCATACAAGATAATCTAGCCTAACATTGCTGCCCTCTAATATAGGATTATTCCCTAAAATTATAAATGTGTGACGTGTATTTATTGATTGGCACCATGTTTGTACGCTAACATAGCATTCTCTACCCAATGAATTAGGCCTTTTGTTTTACCGTATTCATTAAAAGAATTTGGGCTATATTCTCCTCTCCTATCAGAACAAAGTCTTTTAATTTTCTTATTGGTTTGGTTTTATGCCATAGCCTTAAAGATCATGAATTTTTCTTCATCTTCATCTTTATGTCTTAAAAGAAATAGTTTTGTAAATCGTGAAAAGTTATCTATAAAAGTGATGTAAAATCGTTTGCCTCCTCTAGTTTGATTATCTTTTAAGTCATCGAGGTCCGTGTGGATTAGACTAAGCAACTCAGATTCTCAGACAGCATTTTTATAACTTTTCTTCGTAATTTTTGTTTCAACACATATTTGACATTTATCTATATTATTACTGGTCATGGTAGGAATTAAATCTAGTTCCTTCATTTTCTTATTGTAGGAGAAATTAATGTGTTCTAATCTACCATGCCAAGTATCAATAGATTCAACCATGTAAGCAGAAGAAGATGCATTTGCATTCATGATTTCAGAAACGTTAACGACAAACAGACCCCTGTTGCAATAGCCCTTCTCCCAACAAAGACATTATTTTTAGTCATAATTAATTTGTCAGATTCAAAAGAAATCTTCACCCCAACCTTACTCAGCAGTGAAACCGACACAAGGTTTGAACGTATTTCTAGAACATAAAGCACATCGGTCAGAGAAAGAATTTTTTCAGAGGTTAATTTGAGCACAACCTTTTCCTTTCTAATAACAGGTGAGGGCCTTGAGTCCCGCATAAAGATTTGTTCTTCCTCTGCTCCAGTAGGAATGTAAGAGGTGAATGCACTTCTATTCCTATAGATGTGCCTGGTAGCCCCAGAGTCTACCAATCAATCTTTCTCTCCTGCTACCATGTTCACTTCGGAAACAACTGCAACAATAACATCTGCTTTAGCCAAGTTGACACTTGGTTTAGCAGGATTATCATTTCCCTTTCTGTGTCTTCACTGATGTGCATGGTTTTCAGATTTTCCACAAACATAACAGTTACCTTTCTTTTTGAAATTCTGACCTTAGGGCTTGCACTGCTTGCCATGTGGTTTGTGCTGCGAGCCACTTGGCCAGTATTTTGGCTTTCTAGCACTTTTCCTTGGCTTTTGAATTACCACATTTGCCTTAGCAACAATCTTTTTGGCCATGTCAACTTTCATTAGCAGCCTGTTCTTCTCTTCGAACATGGACAATGATTTCTTCGAGGGTCATGTCCTTCCTTTTATGCTTCATGTTGTTTTTGTAGTCTCTTCAACTATTAGGAAGCTTTTCAATCAAGGCAGCAGCGATGAATGCTTCGGCTAGTTTGATCCCTTCATTCTTGAGTTAGAGGGAAATGATGTGGAATTCATGAATTTGGGTTGAAACATTCTTGTCATCTTTCATCTGAAAGTTTAAAAAAATTTCTACATCATACTTTTTAATTCCAGCATCTCCAATTACATATTTCTTAACAAGTGTGTTCCATATTTCATGTACGTGACTGGCACCATAATAAATATCAAAAAGTTCATTTGAAAGCGACTTCAAAATGATACTCTTGCACACCTTATCAACTCTATCCCACTTTGTAATTAAATCTTCATTAATTTCTTATTCGGGAGTGGGACAGGGCGTGGTAAGGACAAACTGGACATTGGAGACATCCAATACCAGATTCATCTTTTGTGGCCTGCGTTTGAAGAATGAACCATTAAAGGGTTCAATTTTTGTCACATTGGGCATCGCCTTGGTTGCAGCAAGCATTACTATATCCATGAAAATACTCTTAAAATTATTGGAAAATTACAGGAAAAAGGAAATTAAAGTAGAAAATGAAATGGGACAATTTCACCGTTTGGTTGTAGACGTGTCACCGACACTCTCTTCAAGAGTATTTTCACGCCCCTCGGAATAGGTTACTCGGTGTAGGAGGATAACGACGGGATACTTTTCAGGATTTACAACATCTTCAATGTATGAGTGCACTCTCACTACAGTAGATACATGAACAGTTTTTTGATGATCGTATTCGAGAGAGGAAGAGAAGAGAAAGCCGAATATTTTTCTGTGTAGAACATGAGCTAAAGTTTTCTCAATTTATAGAGCTAGAAGAGACGATATAAAAGGAATTTAGAATAAATTTTGTGCACAAATTAAGCAATCAAACGGTCAAAATTAATGATAGAAATTAAAACCCAAATTCTGTAATTGATTAATTGTCTTGATTGGTGGCAATCAAATCATAATTTGTGCAACAGTTTAAAATGGCTTAATTTGAGGAATCAAATTTTCTGCAAAGATTATTAATGGCTTGATTTGTGCAAAGATCATTAATGGCTTGATTTGTGAAAAGTCAAAAAGAAAAACTTGAAAGGTGGCACCAGATTTTTTACTACAAAATAAATAAAACTTTAATTAGATATTTTGCAAAAATAGGCCGAATATCGCATTTATCCGCGAGGCCTGAAACCAGTGATTTGCATAACCCCCTGCGCGTGAAACCCGCAATGCGTGCTCAATTAATTAATTTTCAGGTCAGGTTTCAGAAATGGTTGAGTTTAGGCCAGTCTCGTGCACGCGATGAGCTCCCTTGAGTCAACCCACATACACAACCCAATGAAAGTGTACAATAACATATATGGCTTGAAAATGCTTGTTGTTTTCTAATGTGGAACAACTCTTTCTTATTCCAGCACCAAAACTAATAGAAACTTGTGTAAAAGTTTCGTGTAAATGTACCTTCTGTCCCACACATAGATTGCCAAAAGTCAAAACTCATGAGAACTATATGTAATACTCTTGTGTAAGCCTATACTTGGACTAGTTTTTTTGGAAGTTCTTTTGCTTAAAAGTCTTCAAAAAAAGCTTACTTATTTGGCTTCAAAAAAACCTATGTAACTGTGGTTCCTTACAATTGAAATGAACACAATTAAAATTATAATTATTTCAATTAAGTATTATATATTTAAGTACTATCTGCCAATTATTTATTGAATATAGGTCCCTCGATAATTATTTTATATTCGTCTATTTACCTTTACTTTCTTTATATTGAATTTCACTCATGTGCACGCATGCATGCCTTTTTTTATTTTTTTATGAATATAATGAGTTGCGCTCAATAGTTTTGTGGCCTAGTATCCAAGTAACGCGATTCACTTATTTAGAACAGACATGAGTTTACTTAAAGGGAGAATGACAGGAATGATTTTGTAATACATGGGAAATTAGCGATGCTGAATGAAATTTTTTCTTCCTAATTAAAACAAACTATTTGTAGTTGAGGACATTAATTCGGGTATTTTTTTTTTATCGGCTTAATTTGGAAATATTTTGATGACTAGGAAAATTGACTAGTTTAGTTGATTATGTATTTTAACACGTTAGTTGATTATGTATTTTAACATATGGTTGATTAGTCAAGTAGGATCTCTAACGTTTAGTTTGATTTGGTTTAACCTAACCGAATTTAGATATCCTCCAGCTTACTTTAAGCTTAGTTTGGAGTCTCTAAAAAAAATTTACTTTCTTTTTATGATTTTTTCAATGAACTTAATTTCTTTCAACTCTTGTCCAAATTTGTTTAGATTTTAGGTTCTTCTAGTCTAGATGCACTTAAAAAGTAAAAAGAAAATTATCAATTTTTTTTTAAATATCCACTAAAAGTTAGAAATTTATGAATTTTCTTTTTAATTGAAACCAATGCTTGAGGCTCAAGGTTGAGTAACAATATAACACCATCACTATATCTTGAGTAAAAGAACAACACAATGACTATTTTTTTTTCTTTATCTCTCCTTTATGGAAAGCAAGGATTATAAGTGGCATTGTGTATCTAATAAAGAAAAAAGTTGACTAAATCTTGGGGGAAAGAAGAAATTCACTCATGTTGAAGAAATTCACTAATGTTGAAAGAAAAAAGAAGAAATTCTATTTTCAAGGTGTTAGAAAATACTTTAACACCTTGAAAATCAAATTTTAAAAACATTTTTTTGTGAAAAATAGAATCACCACTTGGTTTTTAAAAAAAATCAAGAAAAAACAAAATGAGCCACTGATGCTAAGGTACGAACTGGAGAAGGTGTTAGGCGCTTCGTTCGCCTAACTGTGAGGTTGGTCTCTACTAATCATCATTGGTTTTTAATTAGATTTTTCAAGTGCATAAAAATACAAAAAATAGAGGCAAAAAGAGAACATTCAAAATCAAATAAGAAAATTTCATAACATATGTATATAGAACGCCAAACAAAACAAGTGGCAAAAGAAAATTCCAAGTTCTACGGCATGAAAGTTTTAACTAAATAATGCATGGATCAAACCGCATGCAATATCATCAAATAACGTAAACTATCCTAAACACAATATCAAACGAAGAGATGTACTTTAAAATTCATTAAATCTAAACCTTATCACATAAAGGTAACCACATGCAATATCCTAAAATAAGCATAATATGGCTTCAAAAAGAAAAAAGAAATATTTTCTAAAATTCTCTAGATATTAAACATACCAAAGGTTTTATTGCGAGTTACTTACTAAAAACCAACAAAATGTGATAAGTAGTAAAATGATATTATGAAACCATAATTAAATTAAAATAAAAACAAGAATGTGGCAATTATTATATAGAAATGCAACAATTACACACATAACAAAGAGAATATAATATGCGGGCGTAATATTAATGATTACCACCGCATAGATGTTAGTGCCTAAATAAAACAGTAGTGATATTAGAAATCACAACCGTGAAGCATGTTGGCACTATTTTAATGAATGGTAGAATTAACAATACACTATGTGCAAATATGCAATATGAACAAAGTAAAATTAAGATTATTTGGATGGTGATAAATATCAATCAAATTAACCTAAACTAATCATGCTTATCATGGGTAATCACATGCTTACAATTCAACAAACTAAATAGAATAGCTAGATCACTACCCAAGCACCATAAAGGATTAAAGTTAACCCGACCACTCCAAAAGAGAATAAATGGAGAAAGAAAGATCGTGGATCTAGACAAAATACATGAATCGCTATAATCCGGGTGAATTCTTAAGTCGAGGAATGGTGATTAACCGTTCAATTCTCGGGGAATGTTCTAATTCCAGCCGATGAATCAAGAATTCGGTAGAGTATCGGCGTACTGAGACTCGTACTTCGGCAAAGCAGTAGGGTGTCGGCGTCAAGACTCGTACTCTCTTAGTACTTCGGCAGAGTACCCCTCTCTCCAAATTTTTCTTAAAAAATGCACCAGAAGTACAGTATTTATAGAGTTCATCGACCGATGAGGTGCTGGCACGATTCTGGGATACATCATGATTTTTGGAGTTGGCGATCGCTATGATCAGAATTGGCGGTTGCCACAAAAAGTAAGTTTCTAAGGGTTTCTTATGGCGGTCGCCACAACTGAGTTGGCAACCCCAAGGTTCGAAGATGGCGGTCGCTACCTTTTCTAGGGTTTCAAAGAGGTTCTTATAAGGGTTGCAACAATCAAAGTTGGTGATCCCACAGTTCAAAGTTGGCGACTCAAGGGTTGGACACAATGGGTTCACTAGTTTGAAGGATTTGATCATTTAACTTGGGTACTGAGGTTTGATCATTTTTTGAGAATTATTTTAAAGCACCATTCCACTTAATTTTATCATCGAAAACACCCGGACCAACCTAAGATTAAGCAGGGTCAAATTGGGATCACTACAAGAAAATATAATTTTAGCGACTAAACTTTCGGTTGCCTAAAGTCCATATTTAGTCGCTAATAGTTTTTGGCGACGAAAACTTTTAGTCGCCCGGTTGGTCGCCGATTGCTTGTCACTAAAAGGTTTTGGCGACTAACAATGTTTTGTCGCTGAACATAGCTTTTTGCCGACAACAATATTGGTCGCCAAATGTATGTTTTGGCGACCAACAGTAGTAGTCACCAAGATATTATGGTCGCTAATTCATGCCTTTCGGTGACTAAATAGTTTGGTCGCCAACAGTTACATAATATTTGAATTTTTGCTGACCAAACATTGTTTGTCACCAAATGTATAATGGTCGCTAATTCATGTCCTTCGGTGACTAAATAGTTTGGTCGCCAACAGTTGCATAATATTTGAATTTTTGCTGACCAAACAGTGTTTGTTGCCAAATGTATGTTCTAGCGACAAAATATTTTAATCGCCTAAAGTTCAATTGTCATTTATTTTTTGGATTTCGGCTACTAAAGAGTTTGGTCGCCGAAACATGTGGCCACCAAGTATAGTAGTCGCCAAAATATAAATGACCACCAGTTCATGACCTTCAGTGACTAAATAATGTGGTCGCGAAAAGTTATATAGTATTTGATATTTTTACTACTACACAATATTAGTCGCTAAAAGTTGTTCCAACGACCAATTATTTTAGTCGCCAAATAATAATGGTTGCTTTTTAGGGGTTTTGGCCACCAATAGTTTGGTCACTGAAGGTTGCAAAATATTTTGAGTCTTTTGTGACTAAATAATATGGGGTCGCCAAATGTATATTTTGGTCGTCAAAAGTCGACAATCATACAATGAAAAAATAAATAATTAGTTACTAAATTTTTTTCATAAAGACATTTGAAGAGTGACAAAAAAATTATAATATTTAGTTTTTTAAAATTTCTTAGCATATAACTATACCTTTAAACAGTAACTTGTACATACAAACAATAATATCCATTCATCAATACATTTAAAAATAACAACAAAATTATTCAAAACTAACTATATTAAATAATCACTTAAAAATTAGCATTCAAACAACGTATCAATAATAAGTACAATCAATACAAAAGAAGATTGAAATAATTTCTCAATTGTTCATAGCAAAATACCAAAATCCATTTGTGTCAAACTCCATCTGTATCAAACTCCATCTGTATCAAACTCCATCGCATACCTATAAAAGAAATAGAAAGTAGTGTTATTTGTTAGCTAAAATCATAATTAAATGCAAATAAGGCATTCAAGCAAAACAAGGAATCTCTTTCGAAGCAACATCGTTCACCATGTAAATAACAAAACCATACAGTAAAATCAAGATTTTTACAGCATCAAGTTCAATCACGTGCAAGGCAACTCAGAGAACAAAATTTAAATGTACTTACCATAGTTATGGATCATAAGATCAATGATTACTCAACTGGTGGGGTATCTCCACGATCATGTAGGAGCTGCGTCAAGATGTTTTGAAGTTGGTCAATTTGTTTCTGTTGTGCATCAATTTGTCGTTGAAGCTCCTCCTCCCGTGTTTTTGACTCAGCATCAAATTTGGAAGAAGAAGAAGAGGAATAGGGCTTTGGACCGACCCCAAATCCTTTAATGTACCCTTTTCTTTTCTCCTCGCATTGTCCTTGAGATTTCCTCTTGCGTTAATGGCACTCTAGATTGCGAAGCCTCATTTCGCACATTTAGCATTTGTGCCTGTTGTTTATAAAAAAAATTATAGAATGATTAGTTATACCAGTTAGCCTATAAAAATAATTCATAAGTAGTTACAATTGTTGATTAGTTACATATAGCTCACTGCAAATAGGATGTATCCACCCTTTCGTCTTCTTTGGCTTGTGGGATTTCTCATAAAAATTACAGAAATCAGGCAACACACCTAGGGGTGCACATGGTCCGAATTGGACAGGTTTTCCAAAAAATCAAGAACCGGACCGTTCATAACAGTTCCAGGTTTTTTGGAACCGTGTCCGAACCGTTTAAGTAACAGAATCGGACCGGAACCGATCCTTGACAACGGATCGGACACGGTTTGGTTAACAGTTCCAACCAAAATAAATACATTTTCATGATCTAAACTGTTTATTTTATTATTCTTAATTTATATATTATTATTACAAAAAATTAAATTAATCGGATATCTTTAACTACCAAAACAAATCACATTTGTGATAATGAAATATACATCACAATTTTATTTTATTAACACAAATGTGATTTTGTTAAGCCAATTAACGATATCCGATCAATTTAATTTTTTACAGTAGTAATATATAAATTAAGAACAACAAAATAAATAGCTCAAATCATTAATATATATATATATATTAAAAAATTTAATATTAAGTAGAACCGCTCCAGTCTGGTTCGAAACCGTGAGATTAATTCAGAACCGAGAATCGGACCGTTCAGAACGGATTTTAAAATTTTTAATCCGGAACCGAACTGTGACAAATAAAAATCGGACCGAACCGTACGGATCGGACCGGACCGGATTATCGATTTTTTTGATTTTTTGTGCAGCCCTAAACACACCACCATTAGTCTCTGCCTATTTGTTTTAATTTAAAATAAAATATGATCACTAAATGGTAATGGTGACAATATGTTACTTTAGAAATAATCTATATAGACAAAAAAAATATCACCTCAATAGTCATCACCGCTGGAAATGAACGAGATCCCATAGCATGATTATAGGGTAACTTTTGCCTATTGCTTTTTTCGGCTAATGATCGTTTCTACAAAAACAAGTACATCTTGATGATATAAATGTAAAATACGTATTTAATTTTAAGGAGTATTGTATTACCTCAAGTTTTGGATCATTGAATAGATGATCAATCAAATATTTCCATCCATCTATGTCCACCCCAGGATATGGACGAGTATACACATCGACACCTTCTTCAACTAGATTGAGGTAGTGGTGCCTCATCTTGTACTTCCAATTTTTATACAAGGCAGAGCATTTCTCATGAACAGCAACTTCGAATGAATTATTATTTTCAGACTCATTAGGGATTTCAAATTTATCTAACAATTATAAAAAGTGAATTTACTCATCAAATCAAACTAACAACATTTAAAGCATAAGAAAGACATTTCAAAATTGGCGATTATTACCCGAACATTTTGGATGATGGCAGCTTTAACTGTAAGGTCGATATCATGCCAACTATGTTTAAAGCCCTGAGTAGGGCACATCCGCCTTATCTGTACTCTCAATTCATTAGCAATCATGGTGGCATTTTTTCCACAGAATGTCCTCATTTCATTTGGAATAGAAACTTGAAACTTAGACCCGTCATTGTGTGCAATCAATTGAATTACTCTTTTTTCACGAGTAAGTCCCCTCACACGCTTTGACGTGGTCACGTCTGTTAAAAGAATAAGAAAGTTGCAAATTACTAAAAATAGAAAAAAAAATCATATTGTATAACAAACAAATAAAATTTGGCTTACCTACGCCACTTGGTTGTGTCTGAGGAGATGATGTATCAAGCGTAGGAGGAGATGGTACATCAATTGCCGAAGGAGATGGCACATTCGGTACCTCAGCTATTGATGGCGACAGTGTATTTGATGAGGAGATGATGTATCAAGCGTAGGAGGAGATGGTACATCAATTGCCGAAGGAGATGGCGCATTCGGTACCTCAGCTATTGATGGCGATAGTGTATTTGATGCTCCAACGGCTGATATTGAGTGCCTCCTTATCTTTTTGGGAGGCATAATGCAATGAAAATAAAGAAAGAAGTAATCTGCACATAAAAGAAATTCCTTTTTATAAAAATTACTACACATAAAAGAAGTAAAACCCAATTCATGGTTAGAAATAAGTAATCTGCACATAAAAGAAATTCCTTTTTATAAAACTCAATTCATGGTTAGAACCTCCTTTAAATAAAAGAAATTCTTTTTCAAATTTTCAAAAAAAAAAATCCAAGTATATTTCTTAAAAATTTCAGCAGAATTTCTTCTATTTTTCGGACTATCCCAATTTTTGTGTGACCTGTGAAACATAAACAATACAATATATATACTCGGGCACTGCCCGATTTTCAACTCCCAATCACAGTCTAGTATTAAGAAACTAAGCTTTATCACATCATTGCAATCACATTCGTTTCCAAAGTATTAAAATATTAGTTATGAATGAATTAAAATATTCAAAGTTTCCAAAATTTTGCTTGTTTAATGCAAGCTAACCAAGATTAGTTATGCAATCATTTGTAATTTATTAGATTTATAATAAGTTTTCCACTCAAGCTATTAAGAGGTAGGTTTTATGAAATTAGGTTGCAATTCAATACATGTGAAAATCTAACCTCTTAATCATTA
>JAOTRH010039336.1:0-19578 GCA_034768845.1 Heliamphora exappendiculata
TAAGCCAACAATCTAAATCGTACTCATAAACTTAGCAAATTATGGAGGTTAATTAACTCATTAATTGCTCCAATTTCACCTCCGAATACGATTATCATAGGATTCAACCAAACAAACCGCAAATTTACCTAGGTTTTGGGTAAATTTCGAAATTTATAGGGTTCTAGGGCTTTAACTAAAATTTCAACCCATATCAAAGCAACATATCAAGTTTTAGTCAAGATCCTACCTTATGGGAGCAAAATCCCAAAATCTCGAAAACCCTAGCTTTTTGGCTCAACACGCATCCGGCTCCTAGGTAGTTCGAACTCGAAGTTATCCCAGTGTGTTTCTTGATTCGGTGCTGGCATTGTCCAGTTTTGTAAGAAATTTCGCCGATCTCTGAGGAAAAGAGGGCGTCGGAGCTTGAAGCTCCTTCCATGGCCGAACGACAGAGAGAAGAGGAAGAACAGGGGCTGCGTTGACTGATGGTGGGGATAGGGTTTGGCTTCCGGCGAGGGTGAGTGGGGAGGGTGGCGTCGGCGGTCACGGCGGTGGCGGGTGTGGTGCGTCGCGCGATTCTCTCCTCTCTGTTTATGTTTCCTGAAGCATCTCAGCTGAAAGCTGACATGCATTGTATATATTATTATTATCTTCTTTTTTTTATATTCTAAAAAATTCTACATAATTTTCAAAAATCGCATTCTTTAAAACTCCATTTCATTTTGATACATTTTAACCAATCAAAGAGCCAAGAATACCGAACCCCTAGACAGATTGCGAAATACAAATCGAGCAATAAATAAATAAATTATAAAACTCTAAAAAATACAAATCGAGCAAAAAACTGGAAAAAGTGAAAAAAAAAATATTGAACTCGAAAGTCAGTGATGATTGCTGTGGTAAATAACGGAGACAGTGGATGGTGAACGGTGGACAACGGTGGCGAGCAAAGGTGGTGGCACAATGGTGCCGCGTTGAAAGAGCGAGCTGTGTGAGAGAGTGCTGCAATAGAAGAAATTAGGATTTGTTTTCAAAATGAAATTAGGGCACCTTTGCCCCTGTTCTTGCTACGTGTAGATTTTTTGTTTTAAAAAAATATATTTTCATTGTTATGTATTTATATTATTCATATTTTAATGTCCAAATTTTATAAAAAAAAAATTTCAAATTGAGTTAAAAAAATACTTGAGATAATTGCTTATTTTGTTATTTTATTTTCTTAAAACTATATCATTTTGTTTTTTTTTCTATTGAAAATATAAATAGGCTTTATTTAGCCAATGTTTGAACTAGTTTTTTTTAATAAAGATTTTAGATTTTTTAATTTTTTTGTAAAAAAGTATATATAAAAATATATTTAAAAAATAAAAAAAATCACATTAAGCCAAACCAATTGATTGTTTTTTTCTAATTTTTAAGTCAAAAAATTTCTCAAAAAAGCTAGCCCAAACACAGGCTTAGCCTCTGTTTGGTCTAGCTTAACTTAAAAGTTAAGCATTTAAAAAAATTAACTGGTTCAGCCTAAAGTGATTTTTTCTACATGTTTTTACGTTCTATTTTTACTAAAAAAAAGTCTAAAAACTTATAAAAAAAACCTAGTCCAAACGTAGGTTTAGTTAGACTTACTTTCGCCGACCAAAATCAAATTAGTCGCAAAAAATTATACACTTTTTCCTACCAAAATAAATTTGGTCTCTAAAAAGTACACTTTCACCGACCAAAATCAATTTGGTCGTGGAACAATATACACTTTTGCCGACCAAAATCAATTTGGTCGCGAAAAAATCTAGACTTTTGCCGACCAAAGTTAATTTGATCGCGGAAATGTATACTTTTGCCGACTAAAATCAATTTGGTCGCGAAAAGTCTACACTTTTGCCGACTAAACTATATTTGGTCGGAAAAGTCTATATATTTGCCGACCAAACAATATTTGGTCGGCAAAAATGGTTAGCAAAAGTGTATTTTCTTGTAGTGTAATGTTTGAAAAAAAAAAATTCATTCATCAACTTATCAAAATCCTACAACACAAACACAAGTTTTTAGTTTAACAAGGCAACCTATGTCCACTTTGATTTATTCCAAACCAATCATCTTTGTGTTTTTCTTTTAGACTCATTAGGAGTGGAGGAAGAAAGAATGTTTTCGATTGAAGAAAGGACATGTTAGAAGAGTTTCTTACCAATCTCTTTAGATCTTGAAACTAGAAAATGGACTTAATTGGGAAGGGAGAATACTAGAGCAACCCACAGAAGTTAAAAATATTGTGGCCCAGTTCTTTATAGAATTTTATAAGGAATCATGCTCAGAAAGGCCCCGCATCACAGGGGATTTCCCTAGGGTGCTCTCACAACACCATAGAGAAAGCCTTGATATGCTGTTTTCTAAGGAGGAAGTAAGTGCAGCTGTAGCTGAATGTAATGGAAACAATGGAAACAAGGCTCCTGGATCAGATGGGTTGAACTTTCTATTTTTTCAAAAGTTTTGGACTATGTTGGATCCCCAAGTTATGCGGTTTATTGATGAATTTCATACTAATGAAAAACTGGTGAAAGGCCTAAATGGGACATTCATTGCCTTGATACCTAAGAATCCAAATCCTCAAGGTTTGAATGAGTTCAGGCCAATTAGTTTGGTGGGTGCAGCCTATAAGATCTTGGTAAAAACTCTAACAGAGTAAAGAAGGTTATACACGCAGTCGTGGGGGAAGTGCAGTCAGCCTTCATCAAAGGGAGGCAAATATTGGATGGGATCTTAATTGCAAATGAAATTATAGACACGTGAAAGAGAAAAAAGAAAGAAGGTATCATCCTCAAACTCGATTTTCATAAGGCCTACGATTCAGTTAATTGGAGTTATATCTTATCGATGTTCCATAACTTGGGTTTTAACAACCAATGGATTAGATGGATAAAGGAATGCTTAACTATCCCCTCTCTGTTTGTCTTGGTTAATGGTGCTATCACCAAGAGTTTTGGTATGAAGAAAGGGCTGAGGCAAGGAGATCATTTATCTCCTTTCCTTTTTAACCTTGCAGCTGAGGGCCTTAACTTATTGGTGACCAAGGCCATGGAGAGAAATCTAATCAAAGGTATTGAGGTGGGAGACGATGGACTGAAAGTCTGTCATCTGCAATTCGCCGATAACACTATTTTCTTATGTCACAACAATGCAGAGGAGGCAAAGAATTTTAAAAAGATTCTGATATGCTTTGAGCTGATATCCAAGTTAAAGGTCAATTACCAAAAGAGTGCTTTTTGTGGAGTTGGCATGTCAGGGGATGACATTACATCTCTGGCAGCATTACTGAACTGTGTAGTATTTGTGATCTACCTATGCAGTATTTGGGTCTGCCATTGGGAGCTGACATGAGGAGGGCTTCTACTTGGAAACCTGTGATAAGTAAATTCAGAAAAAGGCTGAGTGGGTGGGATTGAAAACAATTATCCCTGGCTGGTCGGTTAGTGTTAATCAAAGCATGCTTAGCCAATATTCCATCCTATTTTTTATCTCTGTGTAGGCTACCAGAGCAGGTTAAGTCCAAGTTGGACCAACTACAAAGGATTTTTTTGTGGGGTGAGGTGAAGGAGAAGAGAAAATTACACCTAGTGTCGTGGCATATGGCCACAACCAATCTAGACCAGGGAGGACTGGGTATTAGAGACTTAAAACTTAATAATCAAACTCTTTTAGCAAAGTGGTGGTGGAAGTACACTCAAGAAAAGAGTAGTTTGTGGAGAAGGATCATCCAACAGATGTATAGATCAAGAAATGGAGAGTGGTTACCTGCTTCCAAAGACAGGAGGAGGATTAGTAGGCTTTGGCGAGATATTCTAGCAGTAGGCTAAGAAAATTCGAGGCTGGGAGTTATTCTTAGTAACAAGCTCTGTTTGCAAGTAGGCAATGGAGAAGAAACTAGTTTTTGGCACGATAAATGGCAGAGACCAATCCCCTTAACGGAATCATATCATAGATTTTACCTTCTGGAAATTGATCAACACATATTAGTGGCAGGGTTCTTTAATTCATACCTAACCCAGAACCCTGAGGGCTGTTTTAGAAGAACTCTCTTCTCTTAGGAGGCCAACTGTTAGGGATCTCTTATGGAGTTGTTGCGAGCTAGGCCTGTCGATGTTAGGAAGCAGGATATTTTTGTGTGGAGAGGTGAAAAGAACTCAGTTTTTTTGATACAATCTCTGCTTAAACTCGTGGAGGAGGAAACCAGGAGTAGGTTTGCGAGGGTGAGAAGGATTTGGTGGCAAGTAACTCCCCTAAAGTGTCTGCTTCTTACTTGGATGGCTGTGAAGAACAGAATAGCAACTAAAGACACCTTAACTAGGAGGAGAATTTTGAAGCCTTGCCACAACCTTTGCTGCGATTTCTGTAACACAGAGCATGAATCTATCAACCATCTTTTTGTGCATTGCTCACTTGCATGGAGGGTATAGTCACTTATTATGTTATGGTGGAATCAGCAGTGGGCTTCACCTGGATCCTTAGAGGATTTTTTCTCTTTTTGGATGAGTAAGAAGGAAAAAAAGATTCGAAAAAAGCTTTGGAACACCTCTTTCATAACTGTGATATGGTCCTTATGAGTTGCGAGAAATAGTTTAGTTTTTGACAACATGAAAATTGATCCTAAAGAAATAGTCTATTTGGCAAAGGTGCGTACGGAATTATGGTTGAGAGAGTCTCTAAGAGGAAGCCATTATAGGGTGGAATATGTGATTTTTAACCTATCAGCAGTCCTTCATTAGTTGCAATGTTGGGTGTTGGATCTGGTCTGATGGAACGATCCAGCTTTTTGAGGGGCTACAGCTTAATGTTATGGCTAGGGCGAGAGATGGTTGCGGTTGGTATCTTACCATCATTGACTTTGTTAGCATTTCGGTTGAACTATGCATCTTTTTTATTACTCTTTTGTAACTTTTATGTTTATGAAGTTAATCAAATAGTTTGCTTTTGCCGTTCAAAAAAAAAATGGACTTAACTTTAAATAATTTTCTTTCTCTTCTTTTTTCTCTTTCTTCTTCTTTTTCTCTACTTCTCTCTCTTTTTTTTGTTACACTAGAATCGAAAATATGAAGCGAAGAGAGGGGTTGTGGTCTTCTATTTATAGGCAAGAACTAAGCCTTGGTTAACTTTACTTGAGTTAGTTAACTTTGGGTTAAGTTAATCTTCAAACCAGGGACTAAGTTAGGGGGGATGTTTGTCTTAAGACTTCTTATTTTAACTTTTGTGGTCTTAGACTTTTATCTGTTTGTGGTAGAAGGTAGGACTTACAAGGGGAACTAATTTAATACAAGAAACAAAAATTTGGGACAAGTTTAGGTGTAAAAACAAACAAGGCACAATTTTCAAGGTGTCTCTTTTTTTTTGAATAACAAAAAAAATTTACTTTGTTTTATTTGAAATGAAAACAAAAGTTTTTAGAGTGGGCTTCTTCTTTAGTCTTTGGGCTTACCTTTTGAATTTATTCCTTTTGGACCCATAACTTGGACATTCTAAGTCAATGTTTGGACTAGTTTTTTTGGATGCTTTTTTGCTTAAAATTTTTTTGAAAAATTTATTTGTTTGGCCTCAATTGATTTTTTTCACATATTTTTGCATCTAATTTTTTACAAAAAAAAATTAGTCCAAACATAGACTAATTAATATTGGGATTAGACTTGGGCCTACTTGTTTAACATTGGGCTAAGGTAGTGTTAGGTTTATCCCATTCTATATTTGGGCTCAAAAAGACCTAAACAGTCAAATCAAGCTTTCTTGAGACGACTCAATCCTAGAACTTCGTATTTCAATTTTGTCTTAACGTAAACCTCAATCAGAATCTTTTAATTCGAGTTATTATTGATTTTTCTATAACCTTGCAACCTATAACTGAGTCTTTACATAAATTCACTTACCCTTGCTAAAGTCGTCTTTATTTTGTTCAAAATTTCTCAATTCATATTTATGATATCCTTTCCTAGTTCAATTTTTTACCAACTTTGTGCAAGTGTATTCAACAAACTTTAACGCCCTTTTCTAGTTAAAGATATGATTGATCTCTCAAAAATTAATTGAACTGTGTGTTAAATAGCTGAGATACCTGAGATATTAAAAAAAAAACATTAACTCTCTTCATCCTTTCAATAACTTAATTTCCTCTTTCTTAATCGAAGAGGAGAACTTGTTAATTGCCTTACATTCTAATGTAGCTTCTGTTAGATTCATATTTCATAAATTGTACTGTATACTACGTATTTTGCATTCTTTTATAATCTATAATTTAAGTTTATCATAAATCATAAGACACTCATCTAGCTAGACTACCAAAAATATAGGATTGTGAGAGAGTACCTGATTTATGATTCGCCATGAAATTCGGCATATAAGATTAGCACAAGAAGAGCATTCAATCTAACAGATAAAAATTTATGAAATAATTAACGTTCGTAAACTTAAAATGTTTTACACAAGGCATAATCAATCGAGTTTTTACTAGAAAAATGAAGTACAGGAAAAGAAAGAAAAATGAAAACATAAAGGAATTATTTTCCATTGCATGTTTAGTTTGTAAGAAAATTAATAGAAAATTGAGTTTTTAATTTTTTGGCAATGCATTTTAATTGTATACTTTTTATAGGATGTATTTTATGAAAAAATATTTCCCGCAAGAAAAATATTTTTCTAAGACTCGTGTTTTCCTGAATCAACTGAACAGGCATGCAAAAAAATAAAATAATTTTTTTTCCTTTTCTTTTCTTTCCTTTCCTATTAAATGAACAAAGCATTGTTGTTAAAGATCAAACAAAATCATATTACCAAAACAGACACATACAAAAAAAGTAGACATGCTTCCAAAATTTTCACCTTTCCTCCATTTTTGTATTTATCTTTTTCTCTAATTTTTCCCCTTTAAATTTGATTTAAATCATCATTTGATTTAAGTTTAGAACTGAAAATCTTTATGACAAATGACGTGAACGTAGCTAATAAAGCACGTTAAATTAAAAATTATTTTATTTCTTTAAATCTTTCAAAAACTGAAACTTTCTTTGCAAAAAAAAAAAAACATGTCCCAAAAAAACAAAAACCGAATGTTTTTGGAATTTTTTTAAAATTTTGTTTGAAAAAAGTTTTATTTTTTCACAAAATACAAACAAACATAACCTAAAAATGTAATTTTAACAAGGAAAGAAAAAAGAAGAAAACCAAATAACTCCTTAAGGAACTGTTTAATTTTTCCCGCCAACGTCACAGTGAGTTAATGACCGTTATTATTATGCCAACACTGCAGATTATGTGCATTAATATGTTCAATTTTCCAAACGTTGCACCCGCGCAAAGTTCAGGGTGTAACCCTTCTGGAATTGAACTACAAACCCTAAACACCCCCTCTCTCAACAGTCACCATGATTCAAAATTTCCCTATAAATGGACACCATTCCCTCACATTCTCTCTCCACAGCCCACATTCTCTGACTATCTCTGTCTCTATCTCTCTATCCACAGTCCCAAATGGACACAGTCAAGGTGTTAATGGCCGCCCACGGCGCCGAAAGGGCTGTTTTCGCTAGGATGATTGATATGAAGATGGAAGTGGAGTCGGCGAGGAAGTTCATCTCCTACTGGATGTACTTAGAATCATCTGGGTGCAAAGACTTGGTGAAAACGATAGCATCTCGCGACGATCATTTCATGTCACTGCTCTGCGCTGAGGGCGAATCGGCTTTGACATGCCTCCAATCACCTGATTCTGCAAATTCTATTTCTTCCACCTCTCCCATGACGTTAAGCCATGGAAACCCTAGTTTCTCTCTCTATGAGATTGTTCAGGACAGAGAGAGATTCTCCAGAGGGGTGTCTGAGTTCTACAATGGAGTTTGCAGTATGGTTTTTGATGACATATTGGAGAAGAGAGGTTTAATGAGAGGTAAGGTTGAAGAAGACAATGAAAATGGGAAAGGGAAAGGGAAAGAGAAAGAGAAAGAGTCTAGTAAAGGCACTGAAAGTGGCGGCAACAAGCCTTCGGCAAAGGAATGGGATGGCGAATTAGTTAGGGCTGACGGAGAGGGTACGAGTCAAGAAGGGGCTCCGGCGATTCCAAGTGGTGGTGCTGCCAGGTCTGCAGGCGCCAGAACCGCCGCTGACGGTGCTGATAACTCAACAATGGGATCGGGGTCGGGGTCAAGAACAAAACTAAACCCTAATGCAAAGGAATGGCGGCCTTCAGACGACGGTCCTAACGACCGCCGGTGTTTGTTCATCACTTTCTCAAATGGTTTTCCACTCTCTCATAATCAACTCTACTTGTTCTTCACCTGGTAAGTATATATAGGTATTGTGCTTACCAGCAAATCCAAGGGAAAGCAGTTTAGTTTGTGCTAGGGTTTTAAATTACAGTATTATAATACATTAATACATATCAATTTCGGTGATATAATTATGTACAGTATGAAACAATATTTGTTAAGATATTAGTAAATATCATATTCAACACCTAAGATTTAACTGTCACAGTTAATACAATACGAAACAAAAATTTAACTGTCACAACTAATACAATTCGAAACAATCGATCCAATTCTCTACAATTTGGTCTTGTCAGCACATGCATTATGGAAGTCTGCTAGCATTTGTTTCACATATACACCACCTATCTCGAAAATTTCCGGCTCAAACTTTGTATACGATTATAATTAAGACAATTTTGTATTTTATTTTTTTAGTTTTTTTAACAATTCTCTCTTATCTTCTCTTTTCTTCATTACATCTAAAACCCTAATCAATCACTTTTGAATTTATATTTGATTTGATTTCTTTTTTTCCCCTTTAAATTGGCTAATCTCTTGCTATAAAAAAAGAAATTATACATGCCCAGTTGGTGTTACAAAATCTAGTGCGTATATTTGATATATACATGCAGTATCATAAAACGGTCACAAAATTATACATGACATATATTCCAAGATATCAAAATTATACATGCATGTACGTATATATATTAGAAAGCAAAAATTGTATAACATGAAGTGAAAAAAATATATTTTCTCGTAGTCTTGAACAGGGTATCCCTAAATGAAAATTCTGAAGGAAAAGAAAATTATATTTTCTCAAATTAACTTCACTCATTTTAAATAAAACAATTTTATTAGGAGTAAGATATAAGAAAAGAACAATAAATTTAAAAATTAAACTGCATATATTTACATTTTTGCATTTCCCTGTATTTTTTCTAGATATAAATTTAAAACATGCTTACATGTATATGTTAATTAATTGTTCATAAATCTTTTTATTATTATTATATTTTTGTATTTTTCAACACCCTCTTGCTAAATCTATATCTATACTAATATATAAAGGGAAAGAATCCTGGTGTTCCCTTAAAATAAAGTTAAGTGAATTTTTTATTACCCACATTAACCTTAGTTATTTTTTGTTTTTTCCAAAATACTCATTACACTTTCCCTCAATTACTTAATTTTAAAATTATAACTACTCTGAATTTAAAAATTAAACTATTTTACTATTTAACTTTATATAATTATTTTAATTCTTGAATATACCTTGCATATGCGTATGCCAACGGCTAGCAAACACATTAAAAAGTTGATTTTTTTCCCTCTTTTTTCCCCACTTTTGTACCATTCTTTTGCTACTAACCAAACAAACCTTAAAGTTTGCAAAAACAATGTGATCAAAACATGCAGGAAATTTGGGCCGTACGTAGACAAGATCTATATACACCAACCATGGGACAGCGTTCCACTGTTTGGAAAAATCACTTTCAAGGCTTCTTTCGTGCCGGCGCTGATACTGAATGGTCAAGAGCAGGTCAGGTTCTCCGCTTTTGGCCGGACCATTTGGTGCAAGAGATACAACCGCAGGAACCGCGACGCTTGATTCATCTTTCTTTCTTTTTTTCCTTTCTAATGTTAAAAAAGAAAAAAAATGCAAAAATGACTCATTTGTCATTCAATATTTCAATATATATATAATCCTGAACAATAATGCTATAATGACTATAATTTGGTGATCTCGTTTGAGACGTGGAATTTTATATGTAGTGTTTAAAAATAAATAATAGTTCATATTTTATGTGTGGTATTTTCGTGTGAAGAGTGTTCTGTTCAATCTTCTATGTTTCGGCTATGTGCATACGAGAGATGAGTATTATATGTTACGAGTTTTCTCTCTGGCTCCTTTTTTCTTTTGTATTTGCAGAGCTAATGTTTCTTATAATACTAATGATATGACTAATTTACTTTATTAAATTAGCATTTGTGACGCCACGCGTTATGCCTATACAATTTTTATGTTTTTGAAAAGTAAATTATTGAATTAGAAGAGAGGTGAGCAATTTTGTTGTTGGGTAATTGCAAAAATAAAAGATGTGGGGGAGAAGAAATAAAAGAAATGGGTAATGTGGTTTTCTTTTTTTTATTTGTCCTTGCATGTAAGAGGATCCCAACAAAGGATTAACGAAGTTTTAGTTCCCTTTTAGAAGGATGTGAGAGTTTTATTCCTAAATTATTTTGTGATTTGGGTTTAGTTATTTTTTTTTAAATTTAATAAATTTAAAATTATTTTATGTATATATTCTGTTTGTTTGTTAATCTTGCTGATACCACTATCAGTACATCAAAAAGTACTTTTGAGACAAACACAAATGATACAATCTATTTGTTTTTTAATCTTATTGATACCTAAATCACTACACCAAGAACTTACATAAATTCAACTTAAAAAATCACCTCCAAGACAAACACAAATGATACGTTATGTATTAGCATTAATTGAAACGATACATTTATCATTGGAAAATAAACATCACAAATCGTTTCACGTGATTGACGCACAAATATAATATTAAGGGTAAATATGAGTACAAATCGTACCAGAAATATATGATACATGAATATCACATTTCTTTCCCAAATCACTAGGGTACTTCATCAGGACCGAAATGTGGAAGGATTTCATAAAGGGTAATCCGTTATAGGGTTTAAGAGTAAACAATTTCAAATCTCTATTTTAGGGTTTAATAATCAGTTTAATTAGACAAAAACAAACTTTTCAAATCAATACCTGTTGAATCTAGAGTTCGTCTTTCCTTTCAAACCTAGTTCGTTGTCTTTTTTAAACCGAGGTCATCGTCCCTTTAAAATCTTAGTTGTTGTCGCGGCCGTATTCCCTCTCAATCTCAATGCTTTTGGTTTGAGAAGACGATATCCTTTTCTCCCATTCATAGAGACGCAATATTCGGGAACCGGTGGGTTGATTTTGAAAGAAGGTATGGGATGTTTTGAGCAAAAATAACGGGACTTTGAATCTCGTAGGAACAACGTAGACGGGGTATTTTGGTCATATATTGGGGTTTCGAAATTAGTTCGGAACTTTTACTAGTAAAAATATTTGGAATGGACTAAAACTAATACTACTACTAAAAAAAGATAAACCCAAAATTTCTCTAAAAAAATATAAAATTTATTTGTTGGCAAGTAATTTTGAAAAATAAAAGTGTAAGTAAGCTTCAATTTTAAATTCATGATTTGTATAAAAAATAAACATGAGAAAAAACATGATGTTAGGTATTCAATAAGTCAACAAAATGATGACACATAAAATGATAAACAAAATTTGATAAAATAAGATGGTTCACACTCTCTTTTCTTGCTCCTCCCTCTTTCTCATTCTATTCCTTTTGCCATTATATTAGAATGAAATTCAAAACCTACTCTTACATATTCTATTCGTGCATATGTTGGTTCTTTATCTTTCTAGTTGCTTCGTTTCAGAACAATCCTGACCATGTGATTACTCATTTTGTGTGATCAAATAAATATTCTCTCATTATTAATGTAGCCAAGCCTAATTTAAATTATATATATATATATATATACACACTATACTATTATATATATTATAAATGGTACAATATATTTTGAAGTCCTATATATCACACTTTTAATTTCCAACATTCAAGCCTCTACAAGAAATTACACTTTTAGCGACCACTTTTGGCAACCAACATTGAATTTGGTCACAGAAGAGACAACAATTGGTGACCACACTCTTTTGGTCGTGGAATATACAACAATTGGCAACCACACTTTTTTTGATCACGGAATATACCACAATCGGTGACCACACTTCTTAGTTGGTTGCGAAAAACACTCTTATAGAGACCAAATTTTGTTGTAGTCGGCAAAATTCTGGTACTAGAGGAAAAAATAGGTGAATGCCTTTTGGCAACTAAGGTTTAATTGCAAAAAACCTGAATGTTTTGGCGCCTAGGAAAAAAACGCAAGAAAGAAGTGTGGCGCCTACGGCCTTTAGCGGCTAACAAAACGTTGGTCGCGCAAAAGTCTTGGTGGCGACCATATTTTTATTTTGTCGCCAAATATTTTGGTTCCAAGTGCCAACCCCATAAAAGGCCTTTTGACGACTAAATAGTAGCCGCAAAAAACTTTCTAATTGGCATACAAATTATTAGTGGTCATAGAAACCTTACTTTCGGCTAGTAACAATGTGATTGGTTAACTAATGGTTTGGTAATAATAATTTTTTTCTTTGTGAAATGCATATGATAATGAAAGATTGAGTATATGAACTATTTTGCAATAAAATATGTATTAATTGGATAACTTTTTTTTTTAATACTTTTTAGTTTTTATTGTGAGTTTTTAATGATTTTTTAGAAACAATATTTTTTTCGATAAAATATTTAAAAAATGTTGCACTACTACAATATTACCTGATGATGACACTAATTTAAAAATATTTCATCTTTTTAAAAATAGTGATAAAAAATACAAGTAAAATCTAAAAACCTTTTTTTAGCGTAAAATCGTAGTTTAGATATTAGGTTAAAACAATTCTTTAATATCTTGCTTCTTTTAGTAGCTTATGAAAGAAACAAGGAACAATGTGCCCCGAACCGTTCACCCTCCCTCCTCCTTGGCCTCCACCCCCAGCCCTAATTCCTCCCCTCGTGTCCTCTCCATCATCGCCGCCCCTCTCCACGACGACACCCCTGTCCTCCTCCACTTCTCAATCATCAGTAATCTGTGTGGGGTATTTGCATTATTAACATTATCATGTGATAGTTTCACATAATTTTCATCAACTTGCTTAGCTTGCCTAGCTAAGACACAGGGAAATAGGATTAATTAGTTTTTCAGAATGAATTATTTATAGAATACAGCTTCTCTGTGTTGTTCTTCCAATAACATTATGTAGTTTGGTTAGGTGAAGTCCACATTGAGTTTTATATTAATAATTTAAATTGTTTATTTTGGAGGCATTGGCGCATAGATCATTAATACAAAATTTTAAGTTGATCGTATATTGTGTTTATTAGGCCACACCCCTGTGGATAGCATTTAATGCAAAAAAGGAGAAAAAGACTTTCACTCGTATTTTTCCCTGAGCACGTCTCTGATTTGCCAGTGCCAAAAATTTGGAATTGTAACCGGCAAATCCTAAATCTTGATATGACATTTAATCTATATTGATCTCTTCTTCTCTCTGCCCCTATATGTATGTGGTGTGTGAAAAGCAAGAAAAAAAAATACAGTTTATATATGAGACTGTGCAGAGATATTTGTAAAAAATCATTATATGAATTTGTGAGTTTGTGAGTTGAGAGTGTTCCTCCTTATAAGTGATATTCATATAGCAGATATTCTGTTATTATGTAAATGTAGACGATCATGTCAAATCATGTTATTTTCTTGTGTTTAATTTTGTATGTACTTGTGTATTGTTTGGGATCTCTCCGACATGCACCCAAACAGTGTTGAGCTTGAACAAATCACATTTGTTGATTAGGGTTTCAAATTCTTTATTTATTTTTAGATGAATCAGAGTTGCTTGACAGTATTTGGACACTGCACCGCTAGGATAGGGTAAAGTGCTCCCGTTGGAGGAAGCTACCATTGAAGATTTCACTCTGATTGAACAGGCTCACTTTTTCATCACTGGTTAATTGAGTTCCCAGCACACTTGGAAAAGGTACCTATAAGCACTAGGCTTATTATTAATAGTGGAAAATTTAGACATTAAGAATAATATTGATTGAATTCATGATGACTTTGAGTTTTTTTTCCTTTCTTTTATTCTTTTAGTTCCTTTGTTCTTTTAACAGGCTCACTTTAAAGTATGCATGAACAATGAATTAAACTCCATATTAAAAATAAAGGAGCAATACATATATATATATATATATATATATATATATACTAGCAATAAACCCGTGAATACAATTAAATTATTTTTTATTATAATTTTAGGCATTTTAAAACATATTTTTACGATAAAATTTGAAATTTTAATGAATTACATGTCATATTTCTTCACCTTTTTAATGCATATGTATTATGATCAAATATAAATTATTTTCAATCAAATAAATCATATAGTATTATATTTATCTTTAGATTATTTTTTATCTAACTGAATGATAAATAATATATTGCAAAAGTTTAGTTAATTTTATCTATCATTTATATGAGTTTTTTAGTTGAAGTTCTACATTTCTTTTTTAATTTAGAAGATTATTTAATAAGATAAAATAAATCGTATAATATTGTAATATTTTAATTCAATAATATAATTAAATAATGACAAGCATGTATTTGCAAAAATAACGTTAATTTGTGTTCGTTTTTTTTTTTAAGAATTCTAATACTTTTAATTAAAAGTGTCATTAAACTGATAGCTAAAATCTATCTTATATATTATTGGAAAATCATTAATTTTATGTACAAATATGAGGGAGATAACCAAAGATTTAAATCATTAATCATTAATATTTAAGATTACCAATCACTAAATTAATCATCATGGAGAATAATTTAAACCCGTGTATATAAAGATAAATGATTTAATCATATCCAATGATGTGAAATAAACAGATCCTGATGATTAATTTATCTATCAAATAATGTAAACACTATTATTGATTTAATCATAGCCAACTCTGGCCTGCTTGTACCTTAAGTCTAAATATATATTTGTATATATTTGTGTAAATAATTAACTTAGTTGAATATTTTTGAAGCAAGTCACTGCTAGGTTCTTTGTGTGCACAACTGCCTTTAAAACAAGATATATATAAAAATATATATACATATATAAAGACTTAGTAATAAGAAAAATAGAAAAAACTCGATCTCGTCCGTATCTACTAAAAGTCTTATAATACTATTTTTTCTCTTTTCTGTGCCATGTCTACTCAATTGTGTCACTAAATTCTTTTTCAATTAAGAAAAATGAGTTCGTCTTTTGTAATTTTATCCAATAATATTATTATTTTTTACCTCGATCGTGTTTACTCAATTGTGTCATTGAGTCTCATTTTGATTAACAAAAATGCGGCCCCATCCTTTGTAATTCCTACGCAAACTGCATTTAAAGCATAATGTATATATTAATATTAAGTAGAAAAAAAAAGGACGCATATGTAATTACTAACCAAAAAAAATAGTCGGTCGTAGTTCATGTCTACTCAGCTGTGTCATTGAGTCCTCTTTTGAATAAAAAAAATGCAACCCGATCTTTATAATTATTATGCAACTGCATTTAGAGCAAAATGTATATATTGATATTAAGTCCCAAAAAAAAGGCACATGTATAATAATACATATATGTTTTGATTCAGTTCTTTCTAAATACTTAGTTGTTCTTAATTTTCCATGTAATCTTTCCCTCGTGAATTACATATTTGTTTGCTGTTTAAAAAAATAGACGAAATTCAATCTCAAATTAGTTTTTTCTGAGAACCAGAATCGTAGTTGATTAATTACTAATAATACAATTGATGTTTTACCATTATGTACTAATTTTAAAACATTGAATACAATTGTAGAAATTCATGTGTCAAAAAAATATAATACAATTAAATTAAAATGTAAGTATGCTATTCTAGTATCCTATAAAATAAATAAAATTTAAATTTCTGAAGACCAAAGTATACCATTGTACTCTATATATCTTTTGAAATTTATAAATACCACTGTACTCTTTAAGGTTCAAGAAATATACAATTCTAAAGCATTACAAATAAATTATTTGAAAGCAAAATTAGCTTTCAAACGATTACCTATCAACAATTTGAAATAGGATCAATCAATAGTAATTAAAAAAGTGTATTTGTTTATATATAAACAATCAATGACAGAACATTTATTTACATACTTTCGTCTATTTGGATATGTATTGTTTGGATGAATGCTTACAGGAAGATGAATAATTTTTGGCTAATTCAAACCAATGCTCGACTTCTTCAGTCTCCAAAAATAATTCCGGTCGAGTTAAATTGAAAAATCGATCCGCGTTGAACTGTTAAATGTTATCTACAACAATGCGGTGATAACGCAATAATATTAAATATTATATAATTCAAACGGTGCGTTGATCATAGATTAGGTATTAGTATATTCAAATAGTGATCAGGACATTAGATTAGATATTATCTAATTAGAGAAACGGATTTGTAACCATTTAAATAATAAAAAATTGTTTTATCAACAATAGAGTAGAAATTCAAATAATTTATCCTTAACAAATTTAACAACTTTTATTATCGTCCAATTAGATTTTGACACATATTTTTAAATATTTAAAAATTATAAATTGTTAAAAATTCAGGATGAGAGTTTAGAAGTTAAAGAGAGTACAACGTTTTGTTTTTATATAATAGTATAAATATATATACTTGTGACTATTATGAATTGCTACAACAACAATAAAAAAACACTCATACAATGATAACTAACACGTTACCATCTTTAATAAAAATACCTTTTCAACTGTTGCATTTAAATAATATGATATTTTCTTTCTTTTTTGGAAAAAAAAATACTTACCGGGAATGAGTCAAAACTACTCAACTAAATTCAAGAAAACTTTTATGACAAGCCTAAACACAATCGGCTAAAACTGGCTAGTAGCTTACTTATTATAATTTATAACAGAAATTATGAGTATTTGGTAAAAATTATAATTTGTAAGTAAAATAAAAAAAATAGTTATAATTTGTACTAAGAATTGTGAATATTTAAAAAAAATTATAACTTATAACTAAAATTAGTAAAAAGAAACTATAAAACACATTCTCATAATTTTTGAATCACAGTAAAGTTAATAACTTTTGACGTTTTCTCCTCCTTATTTGTGGGATAGAATAAATTGAATAATTTTTAATATTACATTTGTATTAAATAATTAACAAAATATTTTTTCACTTCTCAAATAAATAAATATTTTCTATATTCAAATAAATAAATATATATATATTTTGACTTTTTAATTAAGTTTTTTGAAATTTTTTAAATTCTCTCTTCAACAGCCCCTTCCTCTCCTGAAATCATAACGAAGCCCACCTCTTCTTCGTCCCCTTCCTCTCCAACCTTTCCAGAAAACACACAGGAATATCTATTATATTCTCAATTTGATTTTTGAATTTGATGGAAATAAAAAATAAAATAAAAAAATATATTTATTATTTTTCTGTATTTAAGTAATTGTTTAACACAATATAACATTTCACAATTAAGATTTAATAAAAAAGTTCCACAATTATATCCCGCTAAAAGTGTAAGATTAAACCTTGCCAGAAAATTTTAAATTAAATTTTTATAAAATTTATTGCAAACTAAATAAGTAATAAAAATTAATTTGTATAGATTTTTCTTTGTTTATAATATTATGTGAATTAATTGGAGATCTTTTGACAAACTAGATTATCCAATAATTATTCGTGTTCAGTTATTTATCATATTTCTCACGGCAACTTAAGTTTTTTTTTTCCTTATTTCAAAAAATGGTTTTTGGAATCGTTTCTATCAGATAAACTTAAAAAAATAAACATTTTAATCAAAAAATTTAAAAAAAATGTTAAAAATAAAAATAAGTGCGTAAAATTTGACTTATTGACTTCTTTTTGGTCTTTTAGATTATTTTTTATATTTTTATAACAAAAAATTACATTTTAACCCGACTGATTGAGAGAGAAATCATAAAATATAATCGATTAATTAATAAAAAAACTAATTAAAAATAAAACAAAAATCAATAATTATCTCAATGACCCCTAATCTTATAAAAGAAATTGGGTAATAGATAATAATGCCAAGTTAATATGCGGATGTGTATTTAAAAAATATTTTATTTTTTTGATTTATTTTTTATTTTTTAATTCAGTTCAATTAAACTGAAAAAATTAAAAAAATAATTAAAAAATTAAAAAAATTTAAACATGAAAATAAACAAAATTATCAAAATTTAACCCAAATAGAGCAATAATGCGTATATAATTAAGAGAAATTTAAATATTAGTTTTTTTTATAATATCATAGGAGATTTAGAACATGACCATTTCCATGAGAAATATGACCGTACCCTCATTTAAAACATGATCATTTTCATTTTCAAAATACAAGTAATTGATTGTGTGGGTTGTCAACTAAAATTTTAAGAGTTTTAAATTCATAAAAGCAATATCAAAATCAATCTCATAAAAAATTTAAGATTTTAAGATTTTCAATTTCTAAATTTTAAGAGTTTCAAATTTTAGGATTTCAAATTTTCACGGCAATCTCTCTCTCGTTTCAAATTTTAGAATTTCAAATTTTCACAGCACTCTCTCTCTCTCTAAAATCAAGAAAAATTTTAGGTTTGAACAAATTTTTTGAAGTGGGAATATCTGGCGAGTGCCTTCCGAATGTGAGAATCTCCGACCACACGAGCCGGTTCCCTTACTCGAACCGACAGGGGAACCGATCGGCGACACGAAGGTCTCCCGAAGGTGAAGACGAAATGAGGTGAAAGCCGGATGAAATGAGCGGCGTGGCGTGGCTGGACAAAGCGGTGAGGACGAACCCCGACTAGGGCATCTCGGATGTGAGAATCTTTGACAACACGAGCCGATTCCCTTACTCGAACCGGTAGGGACACCGGTCAGCGATTTGGATCTCGCAGATTGTTTGAAAAATGTTCTGAGTGGAGATGGAGGAGGTGAGTTGATTCGTGATGGGGGACGACGGCGCAGTTTTCATGTCGGACACCCTCGTAAGGGTTCTGTTAAGATTCGGTGATTTTTTATATATATATTCTCTATATGATCAGTGTGCAACTGATACAAATATCAGTTACAATTCTGTATTGAACAATTTCGAAAGCACTTATCTGTTGAATAATGATACAATCATCAATTGCATGCTATAACTAAATGCGCACAGCTCACCTAAATCACATATATATTTTATCAATTTAAAACTATATTATAAGAAGATATTGCAACAGATACTTAATACTGATAAATGTATCAATTGCATATGCGTAGTGAACTTGAGTATATTTATATTATATTTAATACTGATAAATGTATCAGTGGTCATATTTGGTTGCGATAAGTTAAAACATATATCAAAATTAATGATTTTGTGAATTTAAAAATGTATCAGATTTATATGTATAGTGAAATAATTTTGAAAATATATCGTTTGTATATAACTGTGTATCATTTGTATGTGTTATGGCAGCGAGTGATTTCGCCCAACAAATAGAGAAGTTGCTTAGTTTAAGAGATACGCTATTTTTGAA
>JAOTRH010039347.1:0-20316 GCA_034768845.1 Heliamphora exappendiculata
GGAATATCAAGATGCCGATTAAATTAAATTGTCAGTAATTAAATTTAATTGGTGGGTATCGAAAATCTTAACGTGGGAAGAAATGGTAAGTATTTAATAACAGGAGCTTAATTCAAGATGGTCTTGAGATTATCGGTCAGAGTGCAATTACAGTTCTTTAATGGTGTGAACTGTAATTCAGTATTTTATGAAAATTACAAAAACTGCCGCATATTTTCATAAATGCAAAAACCGCTGGTATGTATCTGTGTTCCACTCGAAATCTTACTCATAATTATTTCCTAGGTCCCTGATGTATCCCTATATATATGCGGGTAGACTGAACCAATTTTATATCATGATATCATATTTTGTCTTTCAAGATTAAAGATATATGGGTTCTACCGGTATAAATTCTCGATAGTTCGTAGCCCACACTACGTTCGAGCATCGCGTAAGAGAATACAGTAGAAGATCTGATAGGAGCTCAACTCATAATCAAATCGTAGTTGAAGAATAGATCGACAAAATATATTCTTCTAAATTAACTTTGGTTGCACGGATTTTTATTCTGATCGTTCGACGTCAAAAGTTTTATCTAGAGCCCGTTCTGATGTTTGCCCGTCCAGTTAATTTTTTTACCGAAAATTGTTTATAAAAATAATGATCTTGGCAGTTTTGCCTCCAATATGCAAGTGTCCAACCTGACATTCATTCAAAAATAAAAATAGAACTTCCACTTTAGGACTTAATTCTATTACCTGCAGGGACTTATTATCATTACCGCCTCAGGGACTTATTATCAATGCCATGATGGAACTTGTTATTGCCTCCTCAATGACTTATTATCAATGCCATGAAGGGACTTGTTATTATTGTCGCCTCAGGGACTTATTGTCAATGGTGTGATGAGACTTGTTATAGAGTTACCTGTATTAAGACCAGGATACTCGTTTGGTATCAACCCAAACTCTAGGTTACCAAACTGAATGCTAGTGACAATGTCCATGATGTATAATATGAATCTCAAGTAGAACTATCTATAGCATGGCATTAATTAGTATGGTAAAGTTCAATTCTCAATATATAATTCGAGCTTGATGGCATGAGTTCTAATCATCATACATTCACTTGAAAACACTAATCAACTAATTCAAATTAATCAAACACAAACTCGAGTCTCACAATAAAAGGTACTCAAACATACACATAACTTTAAAGGCCAAGTTCAAGTATTAAATTAAAAGGGTCGGCCCGATTTTAGGGCATCTAAACTTAAAATCACACTATGATTTTTAAATACCATTTAGATAAAAATATTTTCTACAACTCTTATGTTTAACACTAAAGTCAAAACCTAAGGCAAATGGGTGAATAAAGCATTCTAATCGAAAATGGTTCAGCACTTTTTTCAAAATTTTACCAACAATACACCTCTGTTGATCTTTGTTTTGAGGCATCCCATCAAGTCCAAATGAGCCCATTTTGGATATGTTCTACTTTAACATGTCCCCTACAAATTTCATATTTAGTTTTAAGGCTAATTATTTGAAACAAGTTGAAGATATAAGTGATATTGTAAAATAGGTTCTATGAGCCACCAAACCCTTAGTTGAACCGGTTTGGAACAGAGAGTTTGAAATGGTTTTGAGGGATTTTTCCAAGGTATCTAGGTCTTATTTTTTCACACCAAGTAGTTCATTATATTACCTATAATATCCATGTAGAACACCTTTAGATTAGGTCACTAAAATAGAGGTTTTTGGCTACACAAAAATAAGTGACAGAAGTGTTCTTTAAGTGCTAAAATACAATAGAGAGTTTTAAAGGGGTTTTTACCTATTAAAACTCAATATATTATGCTCCTTTTTGGTGGGTAGTTCGATATAAATGTTATCCACAACTTTTATGTTTTGGCCAAAGCTCGGAGCTGATGTTAAACTAGGGTTTTTAGCTCAGTATTTTTGACTGGTCTAAAAATGACACTCTTTGGTAGCATTGCAATATCTCGAGTTCTACTCACTCAAATTGGTTGAAACTAACTTTGGATAAAATATAACACAAAACGCTAAATTTGGACATAAGGAACATGCTTAGATTAATTTTCTATGTGGAGTTATGGAGTTCCAAATATCAAGACAGAAACATTGAAGTTCTTAAAATTAGGTCCTTATATGTTCAAGTCTCCTACATATGATATGTCAAGGTTTTGTCCCATTTCTTTGCATACTTGTGTTATAGACATGAATATCAAGGTTCTAGAACACCTTTAAGTCATCAAAATCAAAAATAACAACACACAACCACATCTCATATCATTTAAAAGCATAATAGCCCCTATTTCTCAACTATAACGCCTTTCGGTTTGAACTGATTAAAAGTACATAACGTTTAGAGTTTACCAAGAAATTTCAAATATTATAAGAGTTGCAGAGAAACTGAACAAAAAAAACAAAAGGAGAAGGTTGGAATCTTTAGCAAGCGTCGTCGGGATTCTCCTCCTCATGGAACTCCCAGTGATAATCGTAGCTTTCCTTTCCTTCGGGGACCTCATTTTCAAAGATATCATCTTCCTCACCTATGGCATGAATTCCATGAGCCAAGATTCAGAAAAAAACACCCTAAACCTTCTAACCAAACTCACAACAAAATATTCTACAAAACATATTATAAAACATCCAGTACAATTTAAAGTCAAGGAGGCAGACAAATTTGACAATTACGGCATGGTAAGCATATATAAGAACAAGTGTACTAGTATGTGATACAATGGATTCGATGCAAGTGTCCAACCCAACAGTCATCCAAAAATAAAAACAAGAGTTCCACTTTGGGACTTAATTCGATTTTCTGCAGGGACATATTATCATTGCTGCCTTAGGGACTTATTATTAATGTCGTGATGGGATATATTGTTATTGCCGTTATATGACTTATTGTCAATGCCATGATGGGACTTGTTGTTATTGTTGCCTCAGGAATTTATTGTCAATGCCGTGATGGGACTTGTTATTGTCGCCTTAGAGACTTATTGTCAATTCTGTGATGGGAATTGTTATTATTGCTGCCTCAACGACTTATTGTCAATGCCATCATGGGACTTGTTATAGGGTTACCCTTATTAAGACTAGGATGCTCGCTTGGTATCAATCCAAAGTCTAAGTTACCAAACCAGAATGCTAGTGATAATGTCCATGATGTATAATATGAATCTCAAGTACAACTATCTATAGCATAGCATTAACTAGTATGGCAAAATTTAATTCTCAAGATATAATTCGAGCTTGATGGAATAAGTTTTAATCATCGTACATTTACTTAAAAACACTAATCAACTAATTCAACTTAATCAAAACACAAACTCGTGTCTCACGACGAAAGATACTCAAGCATACACATAACAACCTTAAAGGCCAAATTCAAGTACTAAATTAAAAGGGTCGGCCGGGTTTTGGGGCATCTAGACTTGAAATCAAGTAATGATTTTTAAACACCATTTAGAGAAAAATATTTTTTATAACTCTTATTTTTAACTCTAAGGCCAAAACCTAAGGCATATGGGTGGATAAAGCATTCTAAGTGAGAACAGTTCAGCACTTTCCTTAAAATTTTACCGAAAATACGCTTCTGTTGGTTTTAGTTTTAGCGCATCAAATCAAGTCCAGATGATCCCTTTTTTGGATTTCTTCTCGGTTAACATGTTCCCTACAAGTTTCATGTTTCGTGCTAAGGCCAGTTATTTAAAACCAATTGAAGATATAAGCTATTTTGTAAAATAGATTCTGTCAGCCACCAAACCCTTAGCAGAATCAATTTTGGACAGAGTGTTTGAAACAGTTTTAAAGGATTTTCCCGAGGTTTCTAGGTCTAATTGTTTTACAGCAAATAGTTCGCTATGTTACCTACAATAGCCATGCAGAACGCCTTTGGATTAGGTCACTAAAAATAGGAGTTTTTAGCTACACAAAAATATGTGACATAAGTGTCCTTTAAGGGCTGAAATACAATAGAGTTTCAATGGGATTTTGACCTATCAAAACTCAATATTTTGTGCTCCTTTTTACTGGATAGTTCGACATACATGTTATCTATAACCTTTATATGTTTTGGTCAAAGCTCAGAGCTGATGTTAAACTAGGGTTTTTAGGTCAGTATTGTTGACTGGTCTAAAAATAACACTCTTTGGTCGAATTGCAATATCTCGAGTTTATTTACTCAAATAGGTTGAAACTGACTTTTGATGAAAGATAACACAAAACGCTAAATTTAGACATAAGGAGCATGCATATCTTAATTTTCTATGTGGAGTTATGGAGTTCCAAAGATTAGGGCAAAAACATAAGTTCTCAAAATCAGGTCCTTATATGTTCAAGTCTTTTACTTATGATATGTCAAGGTTTTATCCCATTTCTTTGCATACTTGTATTTTAGACATCAATATCAAGGTTCCAGAATACCTTTAAGTCATCAAACTCAAAAATAACAACACACAACCACATCTCATATCATTTAAAAGCATAGCAGCCCCTATTTTTCAACTACAATGCCTTTTCGATTTGTTTTTGGTTCTTGATTTTTGAAGTGTTTAAAAAGATGAGTTGAGAAATATTTTGATTGATATTACACATAAGATTTATAGGTTTTACTTACTGGTTTAGAGGGCTCAAAAGATGGTGAAAGATGAAAGGACTTAGCTTTAGAAAACACTCCTTGATTTCCTTAGCTCCTTTCTTCTTTCTTTCCTTTCTTTCTTCCTCAAACTTGCATGAACTCTCAAGAACAATAAAGGTCTGATCTCCCACCCTTCTTGTACAAAAATAATCAAGGGAAAAGAGGGTGTTTGGCTTATTTATATACAAGAATGCTAGGGAACAAAGACGGAACAAAATGATGAAATTTTAGTCCTTTTCTTTGCATATCACATGGGTTGATGAGACTTGGTGCATGTTTTGAGGGAGCATATCTGATTTGGTGGAGGTAATTCTGCTAGGGTCAGTTTGGGGAGACAAAAATCTTATTCAACATCAATTAAGGGGTTTTATCTTGGTTTGCGTGCCCTTTTGTCTAAGAAAATACTTTAAAAGTTAATTTAATGTATCTTTATGGTATCTTTCCGTAGTGAAACTTATTATTTTAGTATGTTTATGATAAATTTAGTACTCCCATGAATTATCATAGTTTTTATAGAAATTAATTAAATAGATGTAATCTTTTAAGTCAAATTAAGTTAGTTTGACAAAATATAACTTTTTGACTTATTTAAGTGTGTATGAACTTTAATAATGACTTGTTTGCTTTTGTTAACCTATAATACCATATTATTATGTATATTATTTTTTTTAACAAGTCTTGGACCATCATAATGCTTGATTGGACATTTTTTCTCATCTTTTTAAGTTATAAAAAGTAAAAAGCTACTTTTTGGCACAACTCCCAAGGAGAATCGGCCACTAAGAGGTAATTGTGTCATTTTGATGTTACTTGTTCTTTTTCTACTTAATTGTACTTAGATATCTAATTTAGGGTATCCATGTGTCAAATTTTATTTTTTTAAGACTTTTTACTGTACTATGGGCCAAACGATCATTTTATCCTAATTATGATAATTGTTTATTTAAATTATTTATTTCTTGATAATTTCTTAATTTAGAATGTTGGGAGACTCTCTTGGTATTAAGGTTTTTTTACTTGAGTTTTGGACTTTTTTAGGGTTTCTGGATCAAATTTAGGATTTCGAGTCTCTTTCGCGTTCTATGACCTCGTGGGCTATCCGTCACTAACACTTAGGGTTTGGGCTAGGTCTTTACATGGATCATTATCAATCAGATTGTTACAACTAGGGTCCGAACTAAGTTGTTACAAACTTCCCCCTTAAACAAATTTCATCCCTGCAATTTCGTCCTGTACTTCATCGTGTGAAAGGTTGGGGATGGTCTACTAGCATTGTGCCTTCTCATCTTCACGTTGCCTTTCTCACTTTCGTGGTGTTGCTCTAGAGCTTCTATTAACAGAATTGCTTTTCTTTCAGAGCACCTTGCTTTGGGTCTTTACTGAGTTTTCTTCGAAATCACATCCTTGTATTCACATACAACTCGTGGTAACTCGGTGGCTGGCAGGACATTTGTATCGACGAATATGTAAGTTAATCTTTTGTTAACGTTACTTGATCTACACAGTTTTGCGTTACTCGGTGTCAGGTTTTCACATTATTCTCCTTGAAATCGTATGATAGTGCCATTCTCTACTCGTGCTCATATCTTCTTTTGTCGACAATTGATGACAGTGTGATGTCCAGAAAGCTAGTCCATTCCGAGAATCACGTCGTATTCATTAAAATTCTTGACTCGCAGATCGCATGGCATAAGGGTGCCGGTACTCTTAATGTGCACGTTCTATAAACAAAGTCTACTCACGGATGATATTCTAAGGGTGTATTAAAGCTTAGAGTCTGCTCTAACACTTTGGGTTACAAGGGTGGAGATTGCATACATGCCAAAGATATGAACAAATGGTATGCTCTAGAATCAAACAATACTTAAACAAATGTCCTTAGAACTAATCTAGTACAATCAGATTCTAATAAAGAGATGTCAAGCAATGGGCAGCCAAACTAGATATTTACCCTAATTTACGTCGGCCTAACGCACTTCAACTCAAGTATCCAAGTCTACTTCCCTAGTTAAGATTTCAAGAGTGTACAAAGAATTCACAAAATCACTGCAACAAATTGTGGTTTCAGAATTGAGACAAAATGAACAATGGCAAAAGATGTTATCAATGTCAAATGTTTGGAATGGGTAATTAACAAAGAATTGATATCGAGTTCTACAAAAGAAGAGTTAGTTTAAGGATGATGGTTTGAATCAGAGGAGAATCAAATGCCAATACTAGTCATTATTGAGGCATGAAAACTTGAGAACAAGTGTATTTTCTGGGATTGAATTTCTAATAGGGTTATCAACAAGACTTGGATGCATAAGGGTGACCGATGAACGACACTTAACGGTACCGTTGAGGACTGATGATATGAGAAGGAAGGACATGCAAAAGAACTTCAAAAAGTTGACACAAGGGCTTAGGGTAACTGAGAAAATGACTTATTAGGATGAAGTTGTGGGGTTCTAACCGTGGCTCTCGAGGTGATATCTAAAACTTCTCTAGGTACATACTCATGTCTACCCCTCTTAAAATAAGATAACTCGTTCCATGAATCTTCGATCTCGAACCTCTTACTCTTCCTTCGCGTGTATATTCCGTACTGCTTCTGATCCTAGTAACATCCTAACACGACTTGCTATAAGACTTAAACGCAGTAGATTTTAGTTCTTATAATATATAGATGGTAATAAAAATTAATACAACGCATCCTATAGAGCTCCAACACGACAGAACGCATGGTTTCCCATAACCCAAGACCTGAAGGTTCATTAAACCAAAGCTCAGATACCAACTATGACGTCCCGTCCTCCGGGCACGTCGGGACATACATAAATATAAATAAAGGTATATTATATCCATTCATTCATATTTACATACCTTAAATATTACATTATAAAGGATTTTGAACTGATTAAAAGTATATAGCATTTACAGTTCACCAAGAAATTTCAAATATTACAAGAGTTGCAAATAAACTGAACAAAAAGAACAAAAGGAGAAGATTGAAATCTTCAGCAAGCATCGTCGGGATTCTCCTGCTCCTGGAACTCCCACTAATAAACGTATCTTTCCTCTCCATTGGGGACCTTCTTTTCAAAGATATAATCTTCCTCACCAGTGGCACGAATGCCATGAGCCAAAGCCTAGAAGAAAACTCCCTGAACCTTTCAACCAAACTCACAACAAAATATTCTACCACACATATCATATAACACCCAATACAATTTAAAGTCAATGAGACAGACAAATTTGACTATTACGGCATGGCAAGCATATATAAAAACAAGTGTACAAGTATGTGATGCAATGGATGCGATGCAAGTGTCTAACCCAACATTCATCCAAAAATAAAAATAGGAGTTCAACTTTGGGACTTAATTCATCTGCAGGGACTTATTATCATTGCCGCCTCAGGGACTTATTATCAATGCTGTGATGGAACTTATTATTATTGCCGTCTCAGGAACTTATTGTCAATGTATTAATGGGACTTTTTATTATTGCCACCTCAGGGACTTATTGTCAATGCCATGATGAGACTTGTTATTATTACTGCCTCAGGGATTTATTGTCAATGTTCGTGATGGGACTTGTTATTGTCGCCTTATGAACTTATTGTCAATGCTGTGATAGGACTTGTTGTTATTAACGCCTCAGGGACTTATTGTCAATGTCGTGATGGGTTGAAACTAACTTTGGATAAAAGATAACACAAAATGCTAAATCTGGACATAAGAAACATGCTTAGCTTAATTTTTTACATGGAGTTAGGGAGTTTCAAAGATCAAGACAGAAACGTTCAAATTCTCAAAATTAGGTCCTTATATGTTCAAGTCTCCTACTTATGATATGTCAAGATTTTGTCCCATTTCTTTGCATGCTTGTGTTTTAGACATGAATATCGAGGTTCCAGAACACCTTTAAGTCATCAAACTCAACAATAACAACACAACCACATCTCATATTATTTAAAAGCATAACAGCCCCTATTTCTCAATTACAATGCCTTTCCGGTTTGTTTTCGATTCTTGATTTTTGAAGTGTTAAAGAGATATGTTGGGAGATATTTTGAGTGATATTAAACATAAGATTTAGATGTTTTACTTACTTGTTTAGAGGGCTCAAAAAATGATGGAGAATGGAACGACTTGGCTTTAGAAAACAATCCTTAATTTCCTTAGGTCCTTTCTTCTTTCTTTCTTTTCTTTCTTCCTCAAACTTGCATGAACTCTCCATAACACTCAAGAACAATGAAGGTTTGGTGTCCCACCCTTCTTGGTAAAAAATAATCAAGGGTAAAGTGGGTGTTTGGCTTAGTTTATATAGGAGAAGGCTATGGGACAAAGAGGAAACAAAATGATGAAATTTTAGTCCTTTTCTTTGCATATCACTGGGGTTGATGAGACTTGGTGTAAGTTTTGAGGGATCATATCAGATTTTGTGGAGGGAAATTGGCTAGGGTCAGTTTGGGGAGACAAAAATCTGATACCACAACAATCAAGCACTTTTAACTTGATTTGCGTGCCCTTTTGTACAAGAGAATGATTTAAAAATTAATTTGATATATTTTTTTGGTGTCTTTTCCAACTGAAATTTATTACTTTTTGTATGTTTATGATAAATTTAGTATTCCCATAAATTATCATAGTTTTCATAGAAATTAATTAAATAGATCAAATCTTTTAAGTCAAATTAAGCTAGTGTGACAAAATATGACTTTTTGACTTATTTTAGTGTGTATGAACTTTAATAATGACTTATTTGCTTTTGTTAGCCTATAATTCCATATTATTATGTATATTACTTGTTCAACAAGTCTTGAATCATCATAATTCTTTATTGGACACTTTTTCTCATTTTTGTAAGTTATAAAAAGCAAAAAAACTACTTTTTGGCACAACTCCTAAGGAGTTCGGTCACTCTGGGGTATTTGTGTTATTTTGATGTTATTTTATCTTTTACTACTTAATTGTATTTAGATATCTGATTTAGCGTGTCCATGTGTTAAAATTTAGGTTTTAAATATTTTTTGCTGTACTAGGGGCCAAACGGTCATTTTATTCTAATTATGAGAATTTTTTATTTTAAATTTATTATTTCATGATAATTACTTAATTTAGAATGTTGAGACTCTTTGAGTGTTAAGGTTTTGTTACTTGATTTTTGGACTTTTTTAGAGTTTTTGGGTCAAACTTTGGGTTTTCGAGTCGAGTTAGGGTTTCGAACCTCTTCCGTATTCTATGATCTCATAGGCTATCCGTCACTAACACTTAGGGTTTAAGCTGGGTCTTTACACAGGTCATTATCAATCAAGTTGTTACAACTAGGATTCGAACCGGGTTGTTACAAGCATCATTCCACTCATGTGAGGTCCGCAAACTCCTCTATAAACCTCTCTCAACAACTCGTGTCCCTCTTATGTGTCAACACAAAGCTTATTGACTCCTAGATATTCTCTTTCTTATAGTTTTCCTTTGCAGATTACGATCTATGCGACGAGCTTTCTAATAGCTCTCTGATCCTTTTTGCTAGCGATGTTGTTGAACGCAGGTGTATCCCTCTGTTGAATTTCCAAAGGCCTCATTCTTACCCCAGGTGGTATGTCTATTATTGACACCAGAGTAGCCAAGGCATCGACAAACTTGTTCTGTAGTCTCAGGATGTGGGTAAACACTACGATCTCAAAACAGGGGATCATCAGCTCGAGTTCTCGGTATTACTAGATTAGTTTACCTTCTTTAACCTTTCACTCTCCTTTTTCTTGAGAGACGACCAAAGCTGAGTCTCCTTTAACTTTCAACTTTCTTGCCTCTAGTTCTAAGGCGACTTCCAATCCGACTAAGCAAGCTTCTTACTTGGCCTGATTGTTATTGACCTCAAAACTCGACTTAAAAGCCAAAAGTATATGGGAATCATCCGGGGTGATGAAGAGTATCCCTATCCTGTGCCCATACTGGTTTGAAGCTCCATCGAAATAGAGGGTCCATAGATCCTTCTCAATTTGCAACACTTTCTCATCGAGAAACTCAAACTCCAGTTCTTCATCTTCTTCAATAGGATGGTTGGCCAAAAATTCTACGATGACTCTCCCTTTCACGGATTTCCTTGTGACCTACTGCAAGTCAAATTTACCCAGCATGAGCAACCAACGAGCTAACTTTTCTATCAATGCTTGCTTCTTGATGAGGTACTGACCTCTTCTTCTCCCTAAGCTGGCCACTCGTCCGGAAACATCCATGCCACTGGGTCTTGCTCTTCAGTGGTATTCTTCCTCTGGGTCCGACTCCTCTGGTTCCGATGCTGCCCACGGTTCCCCAGCTGGTTCTGCATCGGACGCCATCCTAAAGAAAGAAAGATAAAGAAAATCCTAAGGTAAAGATTTTAAGTTGTTAAAATTATACGTGATAACTTAATAGTACATACACTCTGCAGAGTTTCTACGCCATAGAACTCGCAATCTCCCATTTTCCAATGCCTGAAGGTTCACTAAACCTAGGCTCTTATACCAACTATGACACCCCGTTCCCCGGGCATGTTGGGACATATGTAACTATAAATAAGGGACATATTCTAGCCAAACATTCATAATTATATATGCTAATTAATGCATCATTAATGGTTCACAATTTGTTCCAATTACTTAATGATTACTGTCATCTAGAAATTTTAACAAAAGTTATCATGTACGTGAAAAACTGAACAAAAGATCCAAAAAGTAGACATCCTACGTCTTCAAGCTGCGTCGTTAGGGTTAACCGGCTCCTACCACTCTCCCACTTCTTCGTAGTCTTCTTATTTAACAAACACGCCTTCCTCAAATGGTCATTCTTCTTTACCTGTGGCACGAATGCCATGAGCCGGAGCCAAGAAGCAAATTCTTTAAATCGTCTAACAAACTCACAGCAAGATATCGTACAATACATATCATATAATACCCAATATAATTTTTAAGGCCAAATGGACAAACAATTTAATGTTTTCAACGGGGTAAGAATATGTAAGAACAATTGTGCAAGTGCGTGATGCAGATGAATGCAATGCAGTTACCCAACCCGATTATAAATCAACCAATCAAATTTTAAGTAACACCATTATGTTCCCATACGTTAAGCTCCCGTACACCAATGTTCTCGATCACGACGACGTATAGCAGACGTTCGGCTCTACACGTGGCACGGTTCAGGACCTAATACAACTCATGACGTATATAACCCAAAGTCAATCATATCCAACATGATAATCAAAATGGTACCATTACGTTCCCGTACGTTATGCTCCCGTACATCAGCGTTCCCGATCACTGCGGCATATAGCGGCAGTTCGGCTCAAGACGTGATATGGCTCAGGACGTAACATGGTTCAAGACGTATATAGCCCATTGTCAACCCCTCCATCAACAAGGACTCTCTAATCATGATATTATTCCAAATCCTACATCCTCATTCTAAATCCTCCTGCCAATAATTTACACACAAAACCCAACCCACAAGATGCCCAAAGTGTAATGCATTGATGCTTATGGTACAACAACTCGTATCTTGAAGTACAACTTAATAATAGCATGGTATGAAACTAAACATGGCATGACGTACAAACCAATATAGCATAAAGTACAAATCTTTAAAGCAGAAGGTACAACTCACTAAAGCATAGAGTACAATCATGTGAAGCATAACCACAATTTAAGCGACATAGAATGGAACCATTAGCACGAGTTCATTTCATCAAAGGCATCATTTTCATGCACTAATTACTCACAAAGTTCATATAAGATTCACATACTCAAGTCTAATAAGTAACACACCATTCAAACACTTAGCCAATTTTAGGTATAAGTTTAATTGCTAGTTTTAAAGTTGCAACAGTGTTTCGAAGCACTTAAACATTAATCTAATTTTCAAAAATTTAATACCAATTAGATAAAAATATATCTTACAACTTTCATATTTATGACTAAGGTCAATTCCTAAAGTAAAAATGTCATTTATTTTGTTTTAGTAAAATTCCTTTAGCACTTTACAGAGAAAATCTTATAAATTGATCCTCTGTTGGCCACAGTTTTTGAGAATCAAATCAATGGATCTAGGTCTGAATTTTGGTAAGCTTCTAGCTTAATATGTTCCCTACAAGTTTCGTGTTTTGAGCTAGGGCAAGTTATTGGAAAACAATTGAGAATTTGACCAATTGATAAAAAGGGTTCTATCAGCAAAAGGGGTCTGCAGAATGTTTTTTTAACAGAGAGTGCTCGAATCATTTGGGGTATCATCTGAGGGTATTTTGGGCTTGTTTTTTCTTAGTAATTACTTTAATATGTTAGATACAACTTTCATGTTTACCAGTTTTGGATTTGGCTTCTAAAACGTTTGGTTTTAGGTCTCACAAAATTGTGTGACAGAGCGATCTGTCAGTCACTAAACCTCAACAGTGACTTTGGAAAGGGATTTGACCTATCAAGACTTTATATTTTTTGGCTCATTTTTTGTGGATAGAAAGATAAATATGTCCTCTACAGGTTTTATGTTTTGACCTAAGCTCGGTTCTCACTTTAACTTAAGGTTTTTAGGTCTGTAAAGCGTGGTCAAGATCTGACACTCTTTGGTAAAAATAAAATATCTTGAGTTCTACCTAATGAAATCACTTCAAATCAATTTTTTATGCAAGATAAATCAAGCATCTAGATCTGGACACAAAAATCACTTCAAGAAAGTTTTTCTACATTTAATTATGGTGTTTTAAAGTTTGTGGCAGAAAGTGTGTAAGTCCAGAAAATCAGTCTACTTGGGGTTTCGATTGCCTTGCTTATGTTGTGTCTATTTGTGACCTATTTTCTTTGCATGCATGTTATAAGCTCACATAAACCAAAACTCCATAATATATTTAGGCCATAAAATTCAAAAATAAACACATGCAAATACATACAAAGCTTACTCATACATAAACAATACATAAATCACTTCTACGACGCCTTTTGACTCATTTTTTTGTTTTATTTTGTTAGGGTTTGTTATAGAGATAGATTGAGGGGTATCTTGGAGGAGAATATCAAAAGGTTTAAGGGAGTTGCTTACCTTATTTGAAGCTCAAATGGTTATAGGAGAATAGGACTTACCTTCAATGCTCCTTCCTTGATCTTTTCCTCCTTCCTCTTTCTTTCTTCTTTCTTCTTCTCTCCTTCTTCTCTCTTAGAACACTTAGATAATTTGTGGTAGCTCTCCCTCACTTCTCTCCGCCGAATATGTATATGGGAGAAGAGTGTTTGAGTGTATTTTTATAGGAAAATTTAAAATAAGGGGTAATTATTACATTAAATTAAAATTTGGATTTATTTAAACTCTCATTGGTTGCATGGGAGGTGGGACACGTTTAAGGCATTGAGAGATCATATGTTTGCTGCAAATTGGTCGGCTAGGACTGGTTTGGGGCAGACCAAACTGAATTTGCATTTATTTGGGGTTTTAAAATGTATTTTGTTGTATTTTTGTGTATTTAAATGCATAAAATATTAGTTCTATGTATCTTAAACCTACTAAAACCTATTATATTAATATATTTATAATTAATTTAGTCTTTTCATGATTTATCATAATTTTAATAACAATTAATTAAATAAGTATAGGCTTTTAAGCTAAATTAAGCTAGTTTGACTAGAATTGGCATTTTGAATTATTTATTGTGTAGAGACCTTAAATAATTATTTGTTTGCTTTTTATGAACTATATTATTATATTAGTATATAATTACTTGTATAAAAAGTATTGGGTCAAAATAATACTTAATTTATACATCTTTTTCTCATTTTTAAGCTTAAAAAGGCAAAAGATTGCTTTTTGGGCACAAATTCCTAGGTGGCTTGCCATACAAGGGCATTTTGGTTATTTTTGTTGTTATTTTGTATTTTATTAATTAGTTGTATATAAATATCTGATTTTGGGTGTCCATGTGTCAAATTTTGAATTTTTAGAACTTTTTGCTGTAATATGGGGCAAAATAGTCATTTTACCTTAGTTATGAAAATTTTTTATTTTTTTAATTTAATATTTTATGTTATTTACTTAATTTAAGCTATTCTGAGACTTTTCTAAGTGTTAGGATTTTGTCTCTAAGTATTTGGTGTCTTTTAGGGTCTTCGGGTCAAAATTAGGGTTTTAGGGTTAATTAAGGTTTTGGGGCTAATTATGATTTTTTGGCTAATTAGGGTTTCCTGTGTTTACGAAGGAACCTAGGTTTTTGTTATCTATCCGTCGCTAATACTAGGGTTTGAGCTGGATTGTTATAATCTAGGTGGTCACTACTAAGGTTCGGACCGGGGTGTTACACCATCCGGGAAATTTGAGCCGCAGGATACTACTGTCGCTCCTGCATATACGAACCCTCTAGTGTGCCCACTGTACTCGGCGCACTCTCCCTCGGGGATAGTTCCTACGAATATGTCCGTGCTGGCCACACCCGTTACAAATCTGTTCCCTCCCCTCTGACTGACTCTATGAACCCGAGGACTGCTTCGGCTACGAGCAATCCACCATACGATGTCCAGGTTGCCTGCACCGATAGAAAATCAACTTCCTCTGCTCTGGCCTCCCAGATGAAGCCACTGATGGTGCTGATGTAGAGAACTGCTGTGGTAATCCAGATGGATGAAAGCTAGGACCTGAAGACCTCTCCCTCTTGCTAGAACGCCCACCTTTCTTCACCTCTGTCCCACCCTGAGGTGTCTTGGCTTCCCTGGAAGCTCGAATCTTAGTCATAGTGTTCTCCACCCTCACTGCTGCCTCCACCAGCTCTGTGAACACCCGAAGTCCCATTGCAACCGCACGCTCCCTGATTGCCGGCGTCAAGCCTCGCTCAAACCTCATCTATCGCAACTCATCCGTGCTCACTAACTATGGTGCAAACCAAGGCAAGCTCAGGAACCTAGCCTCATACCGCATAACATCTATGGCCCCCTGGGTAAGAATGTAGAACTCCTCCCTATACAAGTCCCTCTTCGAAGACGGAAAGTATTTCTCCAAAAAACTCTTGTAAAGGCTGCCCATGTGACTCCCACTGTGATACTGGCATACCTCCACCACGCATGAGTATTACCTCTCAGTTGAAATGTGGCAAAAGAAACCCATAACTCATCCTCCACAATCTGCAACGTGTCTAGGATCTGAGTCACCAACTCCACCACTCTGTCGCCCCAATGGGATCAGGATCTCCAGCGAAGGTAGGCGGATCCATGCGCCTAAACTCCAGCATTGCTACTGTAGCCCTCGCCTCAGGTACTCTCCCTCTCTCTCCCTAATGATCTCACCTCTAACCAACTGTTGAATAGAACCCACCAGCACACGCATCAACTCCATCGCATCCATCGGTCCTAGGAGAGCATTTGCATCTCCAGCATCAGGGATAGAAACATCCCCTTTGCCAACACCACGACCATGGCCTCGCCCTCTCCTCGCTAACATCGCGTCTATATGAAAAAGACATAACATAAGATGCAACACATAGCATAAATCACATAAGCATGCCAACACGTAACCACATAGGTTTATGCTAAACAAAACCCCACATATCAAGGAGAACCGATAAGAATGGCGCGTCAATCTGGATAACCTACTCAGATTCCCTGCTATAAATCACGTCAGCTAAACGCGTTTCTAACTTGGCTCCCAAGTTTGTTAAATCAAATGCCCAAAAGTATTGTGGTAGATTATTTTCACATAGTATGATTCTAGCTATTTTTTTCAATGTCTTATTCTTTCTTTCAACAACTCTATTTTGTTGAGGAGTTTTAGAAGCAGCGAAATTATGGTTAATACCATTTTCATCACAAAACTTTTCAAAAATTTTATTTTCAAATTTTCTTCCATGATCACTTCGGATACTTGCAATTTGAAAACCTTTTTCATTTTGAACTCTCCGAGACAATTTTACAAAATAGGCAAATGCTTCATCCTTATGAGCTAAGAATAGCACCCAAGTATATCTAGAGAAATCATCAACAATAACAAAAGTATATCTCTTGCCTCCAAGACTTAAAGTCCTTGTTGGATCAAATAAGTCCATGTGCAATAGTTGTAATGGCCTAAAAGTTGAAATCTCATGTTTAGAATGAAAAGAACTTCTAACTTGTTTGCCTTGTTGACATCATCACGCACTTTGTCCTTTTCAAATTTGATTTGGGGTAACACAATCACTAACTCCTTTTTCAAAGTTTGAAAATAGTTCATGTGTGCATGTCCAAGCCTTCTATGCTATAACCAACTATTATCACTCAAGGCGGCTAAGCACTTGGTATCATTCTTAGAAAGATAATTGAGAGTAAATGTATAAATATTTTCATGTATTTGACCTTCAAATATAACTTTGTTATTGGTTGAATCTTCGATAACACACTTGGCATGATCAAACACAATTTTGTCGCCTTTGTCACAAAGTTGGCTTATGCTAAGAAACCATGTTTCAAACCATAAACAAACAAAATATTTTCAATAAAAGGGGAAGGAAATTTTATCAATGCAGCCAATTCCTATTATTTTTCCTCTACTATTGTCTCCAAAAGTCATAAATTTGCCATCTTTTGGTTTGAGGGAAGCAAATATCGATTGGTCTCTTACCATGTGTCTTGAGCAAGCACTATCGAGATACTACATCCCTTTCTTGAATGAGGATTTGAGACATACCTGTAAGGAGAATTAAGTTTTGATTTTTAGTACCTAAATTTTCTTGAGTCCTTTGGTGTTAGTTTCTTAAGGGTGTATTACTTTAGGAACTCAAGCCTTCTTGACCGAGATATTTGAGAGTTTTTTGTGTGAACAGTGTGTGACAATGTATCCATACTCATAACAATAAAAAAAATAGTATTTGTATGATTAGATGATGCCTAGACAAAAATGTTGTTTAAGATATTTTGCTTCTTCTTGGGTCTATACCTGATTCTAACTTTGTCAAAAATACATTTTTGCATGCCAAGAAGTTTATCCAAGTTATTTTTTCCTTGAGAGAATTTGTAAATAATTTCTGTAAGATCCTCAACCTTTTCACTCAAATCTTTATTTTCTTCCTTCAAAACTGAAACTTGTTTTGATAAAATAGATTTTTCACTCTTTAAAGTCTCAATTTCAACTGAGGAGGAAAGAATTAATTTTTTCAAAATAGAATTTTTTGCACCTATTTTTCTCAATTCATCATGCAAATCTTCAAATGCACATTGCAATTCATCTAAAGAGAAAAGGGTTAGGAGTTACCTTATCATCTTCTCTGGCCATAAGACATAGGTTTGCTACTTTATTTTCTTCCTTTTCATTCTCAGCGTTGTTGTCATCACTTTCACCCCAAGCAGCTATTATGGCCTTTTTGAAGCCCTTTTTGAATTGCTTTTTGAGCTGAGGACTTTCACCTTTTATATGTCCAGGCTTTTTACACTCATAGCAGATGATTTCTTCCTTTTTGAATTCATTCTTGAACTTGTTAAAGTCGCCTTTGAATTTGGTAGGCTCGTCTCGGTGTCTTTCCTTCTTGAAGAACTTTCTTCCTCCTTGTTTCTTATTTTTAAAAAACTTTTTGAATTTCTTTGTGATGAGAGCCATGTCTTCATTTTCATCACTTGAGGAGTCTTTCTCGGATTCTTCTTCATGAGTTGAGAACTTGAATGTGATGTCTTTCTTCTTTTTGTTGTCTTCCTCTTCATCCATCTTGACGTTCATCTCATAGGTCATGAGAGAACCAAAAAGTTCTTTTAGGTTGAGCCTATTCAGGTCTTTGACTTCTTGAATGGCTGTAACCTTAGCTTTTCAACTCTTTGGCATACACCTCAGAATTTTTTTTTATCATTTTTGCATTAGTGTAAATCTTGCCAAGAGATTTTAGTCCAATAATAATATCAGTAAAGCGAGTAAATATATCAGAAATTATTTTATTATGCTTCATTTTGAATAATTTATAGTTATGTACAAGCAGACTGATTTTTGACTCTTTCACTTGATTGGTACCCTCATGGGTAACTTCGAGTCTATTTCATATTTCTTTTGCAGTGTCACATGCAGAGATCCTATTGAACTCATTTGAGTCAAGTGAGCAGTATAGGAGATTCATAACTTTAGTATTTTTTTATATCTCCCTAATATCAGTTTCAATCCATTCTGCCTCTGGTTTAGGAACGGCAGCCTCTTCAATAGTTTTGGTGGGTCTTTTAGGTCCATTTATAATAACCCGTCAAATGTCATAATCTACGGTTTGAATGTAAATTTTTATTCTAGTCTTTCAATAATTGTAGTTTGTTCCATTGAACAAAGGGAGTATATTGGTTGACTGACCTTCGGATTGAATAGATCCGATACTAGTGGTTGCCATATAAACTCTTAGACTGTTAAGTCAAAAAACACAAGAGCCCAAGCTCTTATACCAATTGTTAATTCTAGGCAACCCAAGAGGGGGGTGAATTGAGTCTTTAAAAAATAAATAACAATTTTAAAAAAAATTTGAAAATTTTTTAATAATGCAAGCAAATATAGTAATTTAATCAAATATTAAAGCAATACAAATATTAAAGAGGTTAAGGATCGAGAGATTGAACCAGACACCAAAGATTTATAGTGGTTCGATTTCTTCCAAATCTACATCCACTCCTCAAGTTCTCCCTTGAGCATTTCCACTATCAAAAATATTTCACGGGCGCATTCCAAGCCTTTACAGCTTTAAGAGTTCGCTTGAGTAAATCGAATGTTTACGGACACATTCAAAAGCCTAACACAACTTCAAGAAGATCCTATAAAAATAATTCCCTATTTTCTTCTAATCTCTCTTGAACTCTTCTTTGATGAGATTTACTCACTCACTCAAAGGATAAAGGGTGGCTCACCCTTGGATACAATAAATGAAGAGTATTAATGTAAAACACTCACTTTTTTTACAGAAAAAATTTACAATAAATGAGAAGATAAAGAGAGATGAGGAACAAGAGCTGGAGATTCAGCAATAAATGAGGGCTTAAGAATTCTGAATTTGATTCAAGAAATAGAACAGTAAATGTAAATCTCCAATAGTAGTAAATGCTAAGAAGTTACTCCTTATATAAGCTCTTGTACATTCATGGCCGTTGGAGGTAGATGGAAGCAATAAATGCCAAATATCCAACTGTTGAGATCTGCCGCGAGTTTGAATTTTTGTCGCAGGTGTCGACACAAATTCCTTTGGTGTCGACACAAAATGTCTGGAGCAAGAATCTTCAAGTGGTTGGATCGACACATTTTTTCTGAAGGGTCGACACAATTTCTATACGCTACCTCACCAACATCATGATGTCGACACCTTTGGATCTGGTGTCGACTCGTTTGATGTTGGAATTTTGTGAATTCAATGGCCATTGAATTCCAGAATTCAATAGCAGAATTCAATTGCAATTTAATTAGTCATTCAATTGGCAATTGAATCATGAAAATTAATACCACTCATAGCTATTGATTTTCTTGTAACCCCCTCTATGATGGAAGGCCTATATATGCTGTCATCTCATTCAGAGGAAAAGAGGCAGAGAAGCAGAGAAGGGAGAGAAGAAGAGACAGAGCAGAGAAAACCACAACATAGGTAAGAAAAGAGAGATACAATTCTCATATTATATTGCAAGCTGTAAGAGAGAGAAAGACAGACGGAGTACATTCGTAGCCGATCCTTGGTGGTGTTCCAACGATCGTGTAG
>JAOTRH010039358.1:6493-20316 GCA_034768845.1 Heliamphora exappendiculata
ATCTTCTTCCTAAGAAAGAAATGGTCAATCAGAAATCATGACCCAACCTCAGCGTCCTCTCATGCCTCATTTGTATAACACATCCCGTTGTGCTAGGACTTCACTTTACAAGGTTGCACTTCATTATCCTAACTCCCATTAGGCAAATTACAGCCACGTCACAGTCGCGAGCCCAACGTCCAAGCAACCCACATAGAAAGCATACGACACCAGATAAGAAAACCTCGATCCTAAAACCTTCCACCTAAAGTTACTAATAACTCCCATACCTATGCAGACGCCTCCTATGCTTCTGCTCCTCGGGTACACACCTGTCGTTGACACTTTAACACATGGTTTCTCACTTATCAGTCCACACTACTTTATTTTGGGCAACCAACATACCTACCTTTGAACCTAAGGTTGAACATAATCAACCTCCAAACATATCACATCCAACAAACACCGTCTTAGCATCGAGCCAACCACATTATCGAACCCTTCTATGGTTCTTCCAAACCCCCAGCACGATCCCCAAGCATGATCTCCTACTTACGAGGATAACAATCAAACCACAGATCTGCATTCTCAAAGGATTCTCACCACATACACAACTTAATCACTGAATTTTCCTTAAGATCTCTCTCTCTCCCAACGAGAATTAAAACTACCGACATCCCATGTAATCAAATTACATTTCTAGAAACCTCACCCAGATGCTCGGGTTTACAAGATAAAGCAACGAACTCCTCAAGAAACCACGGGTAAACGAACCCATACTCATACGATCCCAACGTTTTATTCCTATCAAGGAGAATAATCACACTGGTTAATCAACCATAAAATATTCCTCCAACTAGGAAAAATCACAAATCAGCTTTAGGCACTCGCTCCATGCCACTACCTCTTAAAATTATCATACATAATGAATATATTCCTCGTCACACCAGATCTTCACCGTTTATCCACTACCGCATAACGCCATACATATTCGCATCACTTTAGAGAATCTTTTCATAAGGTCGCGTTACACTAGCTCGATTTCCAAAAGGTGAGTAATAACCAAGCAATTAGGCAAAAATTATACTATAGTCTCATGCTCACAGCTCCGGTACACTCATCAGAAAACACAAAACATTCAACTAGGAACACTTACCTCTTATGTCACTATACGTGCACCATCGGCGCACGGCTATCTAACCATGAAGGAAACTACACGCCACACAAACAAAATGATCCTCGCTTATCAACTTTAGACCAAAGACACCACCCTATCACTCGTCCCTTCAGGGTAACACAATACCATCACATCTAGACTTTAAGCCAAATACAAACCACCACAATTGTCCTCTTGAAGAATCTCTACCCATTAACACTTCATCTTAGAACGACTGAGTCGGCCAAACCGATAATATCTACCACATGCCCTATAAGTCTCACATACTCACGCTCACATTCTTGTCATACACCATGTATCCCACAAAGTTTCCTAAGCTTGAGGATGAAAACCTTCATCACAAAACCTTTCCTTATCAAACTTTATGAGCAAACTCGAGTTATCATTCACCAATACACATCTCTCCGTACTTACATGTACATCATTCGAGAATCTACCACATACTCACCATCGTACAACTTTTAACTTCTATCACAGAATGTAACTTGGCAACACACCTCAAAGAAAATCATCGGTTATCCTCAGACTTTTAAAAGTATCAGGCATCACGATAGCTACTAACAACATCTCACAGGGTAAGGGACACCTCAAACACAATCTATACTCAGAATTTCTAACACATCTTAGGCCAAAGATTATTACGCTCCCATCCACTATGCTCCCGTCCATACCCAATCTCGGGGCACACGGCTCATGACATAGCAGGCTCAAGACATAGCACGGCTCATGACGTACATAATACTCAACGCGCCCAAAATCATACCTCATACCCAACCACAACAAATAACCTCCAAGAGATTTCACACAGCCCACCACATTCATTCATCAGACTACTGGTAGCACAACACACAATGGACAACTACTACAGTCACCCCAGCTCATATGAGTACAAAACATACCAAATAATCACTGTTCGTCTCACGGGCTCACACCCACCATCAATATTGACCACCCAGCCATATTCTCAAACCCACATCACCATCTGGACATAACTCATCTAGTCCGCACGGGCATAACTCTATAACGAGAATATTATAGCTCTTAACTAGATTAAACTTAACTTAACCTTCTAAAACCAGGCTACATACTACCCGCCACCTAGTCACATCACACCAATACATATTCATATAGTGAGAAAAGCCTTAGAGTAACTCGATAATACAGGCAACTAATTCAGATTTCTCATAGAAAGAACGTTGGCCAAATGCTTTTCTATTTTGACCCCCAAATTAGTTGATCAGACGCCCATTGGCACGTCACACCACCCCAAAACTTAACCTCCATGCTCATGTAAACACATAACATGCGCAAAAGAATTCAATCGCAAACCCATGCAAGCACACAATTCATGCCGTATAGTGGTGCCTACTCTCATCAAACAACTCTCTTCGAAGGGTCATCCTAACTTCCCACGGCTCCTAGGTATTCGACCCTAGAGCTCTGATACCATTTGTAATGTCCCGAATACCGAAAAACCATGAACTCAGTGCAATATCTTAAACAACCATAATTAAAACATTTTTTTCTAACAATTTACGTATGCGTCACAAAGGCCAAATAAAATTCTTAAATTTTAAGAGTTCATTTACAACACATATTATTACAATCATCCATTTTCAGTTTCTGCACAATCATGCTGTAATGTAAATACAAATGAAAAACTTGACCTTCCCACTGCCCCTTTTTCACATGCATCGTTTGCCCTGATATTGCCTTGGACCCTCGAAACCTGAAATGGTTTGAATATATATACATGAGCCAAAGTTCGTAGGATAAAGACTAATCAAGTGTCATGCATGATTTGTGAGATGTGATTGGTGCAATCGAAGTAAATGTAAGTTTCACCAATTTTTTATATATTCCCACGCACAGACTCACGCACACCCATTTGGTCTTTTTAAAATCTCTTTTTAAAACATTCAATTCTTTCACATAAAACTGTATTAATTTCTCATCATCCAATTTTTTGCATTCACAACTAATGAACCAGTATTGGGCGCAGCTTATAGAAACCACTCCCTATTCCCCCAATAGGCTACACGAAGCAAATGGGTAAGAGACAGCTCTATAACTCACCACGATACAACACCACGTTTCGGGGGCTAACCCGTGGACACGTGGTCCCCATCTTGCGCAAGTTTTCGGTCTTTCACTGTGGACCCGCCAGTCCAACTTAAATAACATCCATCCACACGGTTCATTATTTGTTTATAACATTCAATTTCGAAAACCCGGGAGTCCAACCCACAACTGGTTCCTCTCCCAACTAATTTCACACATTATCAAAAATATCCAAATCAAATTTCCCATTTCATTTTTCTCATTAAATTTCGTTTGAGCATTCAAATTTCTTTTCATGTTATATGCATCACAACCCCAATATATTATGTCTCATATATCGCATCTCATTTACCCATTTCATAGAGTACCAACATAAAGCTTATACAATAGTAATCATATCATTTAAATTTAAAAAAGATGCACCCATCATATATACATATAAATACATCAGAAACCCGTGTTCATTTCCAAGACTAGGGGTTTTAAGAAATAATCATACCAAACCACATCCCTCAAAGACCCATTTTTTTAAAACCAAAATCCATTCAAACTTATTTAACCCAACACGATTCAAAATAAAACAAATTGTGAATTCAAAACCTTTTTAAATACGTCTAACCGATAGTTTAACTAATGTAATGGAATAATCCAAAAGCAAGTCTAAAGTTCCCAAGAGTTAAACCTTTAAGCAAAACATCAAAATTTTGGAAAAAGACCAGACCGATCGATCGGTAAAGAGACCGATCGATCAGTCTCTTGCCTGCACAAGAGTACCGAGAATATCAAATGACTGCTCGATAGACCGATCGATTGGTCTATCAAGCTGACCTATTCCAGGTTCCTTTTTAAGCCAAAATTTTAATTTGTTATATTTACAGGCCTTTTAGCATCTCTTTAAAACATTTTAGATAAGAAACAACCTTTAAAAAAGAGAGAGAGAAAAACCATTTCCAAACCTCCCTCGGGGAGCAAAAGTTTGTGTGGAGAAAGAACAATCTAAAAACCTCTTTGTACTATATTTTCTTAAAACCATAGATAATCATTTCTTAAAAACCCCAAAGTTCTCAAAGTATTTTATTCTTTTATTTCAAGCTTCCTGTTATCATCTCATTCAACATTTCAACTCACACATCTAATTAAACATATGTTTTATAAAATCAACCCACCATCATCAATTTATAAGAAAATCTATATCTCTATATCTCAACCTTTTGATTCTAATACAAATTTATGTAACTGTTCCATAAAAATTTTCAAAACCTCTTCTCATTTTTATCAACCTCTTAGTCTTCATCAACAACTCACATTTATCAAGTAATCAACAATACTCATATAAAACCCCCACCAATTCGTGTTTTTCTTTAAACCACATATCACATTTCATTAGGATTTAACCTAGTTTCAAAAACTTCAACACATATCATTGTAAACCACAAGGATTAGTCGAGATCCTACCTCAAAGAATATCCGCCATCAAGATTTAGGCCCCTCGTGAGCCCCAAATCGCCAAAGCCCAACATACACAACTTCAAAGGAGATTCCAATGCCCATCCACACTCTCCAACAGTCGCTCGCGCAAGGAAATGCCAAGATCTTCATCCCCGATGAATATTGAAACCCTCAAGATCCTCCATAGCTAATCCCTAGATTGCTCCGAATCTTTTAGAGAGAGAGGAGAGAAGAAAGAATGGCAAAACCAGCCCAAAAATTGACATTTATAGCCTCTGTCTGTCAGAGATAGATCGATCCATCTTGCGACCGATCGATCAGTCTTTCGTGACTGCGTTGTTGGTCCAACTTTGAACAAGCATATCTCCTTTATCCGAACTCCAAATAGGGTCGTTCTTGTGCTCAAACGGAAGCCCCGGAAGTCTACTTTCAATGGTTAAAACCTCGTACCAAAATTCATTTTGTGCAAAATGTTATGGCCAATTTAGTGAAGGTCTATCACTTTCCTTCACACATTTTTTGCATATTTTTGTCCGAACATCCAATAGAGCCTCATATTCTTCTTCTAACATATCTTTTATGCGTATCCAAGTTCAAAATATCCCGAAGCTCATGTTTTAATTCTTATTCCATCAACACTTAATCATTTTTAAAAATAAAACAGTTCAGGGTCTTACACAAATCCTGGGAACCCGTGAACTAACCCCAAACCGATTCATCGAAAAGTCATCCATTAACTCTTCCATTATACTTTAGATTTGAATTCAAGATTCATTTAGAAATAAATGTTTTCTTGAGCAAGTATATTTTTATTTGTACACTGCATAACAAATTCTAAATAATGCTTTAAGTCCCACAAGATCTTTTACAAAACAAATGTCATTTCACCCATCCGACTCATCAAAAAAAAAGAGAACAAGATCAAATAGATCAAATTCTTTAACTTTATGTGTACACATAAAGAAAAGAAATACTAGGCCCATCTTCTAGCCCATTCCCAAAATGCCTCTATCATCTCGGTATCATCAATTCTCCTCGAAACCTGAAAAATGGTTTAGCAGTTGTACGTGAGCCGAAGCTCGTAGGATAAAGATTAACTCATAGGTGATGCATGATTTGTGAGGTGTGATGGGTGCAACCAAAGTAAAATGAAAATCTTCACAAAGTTGTTATTCCTTCACACACACACACACCCACACACCCCAGTTTGTTCCTATTTATCCTTTCATCATTCCATTATCCGATTTTCACAAAAAAAAATTTGTGTCACATTTTATAATCCAGTTTATCACAAAACCGTATCATAATTAGTGAATCGGTATCAGACGTAGCTTATAGAAACCTCTCCCTATTCCCCCAATAGGCTACGCGAAGCCATTGGGTAATAGACAGCTCTATAACTCACCACGATACAACACCACATTTCAGGGGCTAACTCGTGGGCACGTGGTCCCCATCTTGCGCAAGTTTTCGGTCTTTCACCACGAACCCACCAGGCCAACTTAATCCACATCAATCCATACGGTTCATTATTTGTTTATTTTCACAAAAATCTAGGAGTCCAACACACAATTGGTTCCTCTCCCCATCATTTTTACACATTGTCATTTGAATTCCAATTTCAACTTTCCCATTTCACTTTCAAATCAAGTCTTATTTTAATATTCCATTCTTTCTTTCAATTCAAATGCCATCATAAATTTCAACACAGTTTCTCATAATCTCCTTCCAATCATCAACTCCATGAAATGCCAACGCATAATTAACTCACACATGATCATGTCATTTGAAACAAACGGAATACACCCATTATATACATATACATGTATGTACAAGTTAAAATCTATGTTTTCTCTCTAAAATATAAACTCTTAAATGATAACCATGTCACTACATACTCCACAATTTTCCACACACATACTAGCTCTCAAGATCATAGTCACGTATCGAAACCCATTTTTATTGCAAACACTGCCAGTCGGTATGAATCTAGCATCCTAACCCAAGTGTAGTGAGGTAGGTAAAACCATAACCCAAGGGATAAGAAATTAGATAAAAAGGTTTAATATTGAAGAAAATATCTTTTTTAAAAGTATTTGGCCAAAACGGGTGGAAAATGGTGAAAATTTTTGACATATTCTCACTATTTTAATCATAACTTTTTCTACAAATTGAATTTTTTTATGAGAGTAATCTTGTTGGAAAGAAGACTTCCGGGGCTTTGATTTGAGTACAAGAACAACCTAATTCGGAGTCCGAATGAGGGAGATATGATCGAACAAAGTTGACCCCGCGCAGTTAGTCAGCTCGAGCGGACGTCGAGAGCTCGAGCGCCCAACTCTCTGCAAGTTGAGCGCTTGAGCGAATAGGACTCCGCTCGAGTGCACTGTTGCCCGAGAAAAACTCAGATTTGCCCCTATTTTGATTTCCAAACCCTAAAATGCATTCTCTTCACTATTATACTTCAAATTTATGTTTTTTAACTCAAAACATTGGATTTAAAGTTCATAAACCCTCTTTTGTATCACAATTCTTCAACCAATCAAGGTAAATCACTTCTCAAACCACCCAATTTCATAAAAGCCAACTATACTCATGCACATCTATCAAATATTCAAATCTCATATGAAATCAACTTGATTTTTATGTATGTCAGCAATATATCAACCCAAATCAACGAACACATATGAGAGATTCTAGATCCTACCTTAGATTTGCTCAAAAGCTTGATATTCCTCAAATTTCTTCCTCCTAGGGTTTGGATGTTAATGTTCTTGCTTTCTTGATGCTCCATCTTCCACCTCTTTGCTCCAAAGTTTGATATTTCTATCCTTGATCTCTTCCCATCAAGCCTCAAACTTCAATTTTCATGGTGGGGGATTAGGGTTTCACCAGTGAGGTGGGTTTCTCTCACTCTCTAAAATGGAAGAAAAAGATAAGAGGAAATGAGAAATCAAAAGGGGCTCACATGGGTCAAGTGTGTGTACACACATATATATATAAACTCCAAAATATCTCCAATGTTCGAGAATGCTCCAATCATATCCCGATAGTCCGCTCGAGCGGACGCCCACAGCTCGAGTGGTGACCCCTGAAACTGAATTCCACGAATTTCTTTAAATTCAACCCGAACTTCCAACTTTGCTCACCTTTAAATATTTTGAATTATTAATTAATTCGACCGTAAATGAATAAAATTTTATAGCACCTATGTCCACATTTAATTTCGTCTCCTCACTTAATTGAAAACATAAAATCACAAAATAAATACGTACTAGGCTGTTACAACTTTCCCCTCTTTTGACAATTTTGTCCCTGAAATTCATCTCATGTCACACTAAACCTTTCTTTAATCTGAATACCTGTCCATGCACTTCGCTAATTGTTCGATCTACATAGCATCTCTCTTAGTCCGCGATCCTGATCACTCTTTTGAGACAGCGTGACTCAAGGGTGTTAACACGCCTCCGTCCTAAAAAATGTCATACTGCCATCAAGCTTGCCTCCCGAACACCAATATTTCATAAATATTAGAATCATCCATCTACATTGAATTATACTCAGATCGGGTTTAACCAATCTTAAAATGGTTCATATTTTAATACGACACCAATTCTTACCCGAAGTTAATACCAGAGCTGGAGTCAACCACTCCTGTATTGATCACCTATTATCTCTCTATGACCACCATCCCATGTCTCATACACGTTCCCGAAGACTAAACAATCTCAACCATATCATTAGGCATCATAGGGATTTACCATTATAAAGTTTCTTCTAACTTCATCGTATTGTGGTCTAACTCACAGTCAAATTCACAGCTGTATTCTAATGTAACTGAGGACTACTCCTTTAACCCAAACACGTGTTGCCAAACTCAGACATTGTGCACAAGGGTTCCACGTGTTATCCCCAACAATCACCCATACCCTTACGGCCAACCAACTATAAAAACTTAATACCAGACTACCACTTGCACTTCATCACTTTAGTCTTTTAACCATCGAAGTTGACACTGCCATCCGAACCCCATGAATCACTAGGGTTAAGCACGTCACAATAATCAAACACCTCACCGGTACACACTCACCAATATACACTAAATCCCACCCTTCTTCGTAGCACCACACACCTACCCCTCGGTCTTTCAAGTCTACAATACTCCAAACTGTTCAATTATTGGTCTTCCGTACTTATATTGCTCCACTCATCCACATTATCGTATACATTCGCGCCTTCCCTGTAAACGGTCGAGCCACTCCTCGTACCTTAAGAATTCTGAGAAATCTAAAGCTTCAAACGGAACACAATTTCAGACCCCCAAGAGTCTATCAAAAACACATCACATGGATATCCTAGCCACAAGGTTCCAACAAATTTCCCACTTCGCCAAGACTTAGAGGTACGACCATGCCCACATAACTCAGAACAAGTTACATATAACGGTTAACGATTCTTAATACTAACTCCCTCAAAATAAGAACCCCTGGCTTACCAACTTGATCTCAAAGGGAACACAACTTTGCACACTTGCATTCACACGATAGAGCAAGCGAATTCCATTCAAAAAATTCATAAGAAACTCAGTCCCCAAATCACTCAAAACAACTTGACCAAGAATCAATCAACGACCCAACAATTACACACAACCATAGTGGAATGGTCTGTACATCACAACTGTTTGCTAGACAATCGTATCTTCTTCCCAAGAACCTAAGAAAGACATGGCCAACCAGAAATCTTAACCCAACCTCAACGTACTCCCAAAATCCACCAACACTTGGTCTTCACAAAATCCTATAAAGCTCACTTTGACGTCGCCTAGCCCATAGCCACACAACTACCGTTAACCCCAATCATAATACCCAGGTCACCCATTGCAATTAAGCTCTTAACTCTCAGACCTTATTCGCACACACAAGAACAGTGTCAATCCTCATACTTAGTACCATACATCCCATAGAACTACAAACTCATCACCCATCATACAATGAGGCGCAACGCTAACATTCCCATCACGCTAAAACCTTACTTCACAAGGTTACACTTCACTAACCCAACTCCCACTATGAAACATCTTTCTTCCTAGGGAAACCACAAGCTAACGCTAGGTTCGTACTCAACATCACTACCTTTTAGGGTGACCAAAATTCACTCAGCTCAATAGGAGATTAACCACAAGCCTTTGTAAAGACATCTATCATCATCGTGCAAATGTCATTGGCCACCATTCACAATGTGTACATTATTCGTCACACTAGGTCTTCGCACCTAGATCTCTACTCAAGCACATTAACCATTGTTCACTCCTTCACATCTCGATGATATATCACCCTCGACCACTAGACCCTCACCAGCTAATTGCTAAGAACAACACCATATTTACTCACATCACTGTATGACATTTCTTCATTTGGGTCGCGTTATATCACTCAATTCTCAACAGGGAGATAACAACCAAACAGGTAATTAAAACCATGCCATAACCTTGAACTCGTAACTCCAGTACATCCACCAAAACACAAAACATTTAACTGAGAACACCCGTCTCTTATGTCACCATACAAGCACCACCAGCACACCACCATCCGAACATGATAGTAACCATAAACAAACAAAAGGACCTCGCCTACCAACTATGGACCAAACGGCACCATCCTATCCCTCACCCCTAAGGGTAAGATAGCACCACCCTCTCTAAATCTTACACCATGTCACATACTACCATCATCATCCCCTTATAGGACCTCCTCATACCGATACATCATCCCGAGACAACTGAGTCAGCTACACCAACAACATCTATACTACGCCCCATGAACTTCACACACTCACCTTCTTACCAAACACTATGTATTCCACCTAATATCTCACTCTTGAAAATGACGACCCAAGTCACAAAACTTTTCTCCATGAAACATTCCAAATAACCTCAAATCTTCATTCATCACATCACAACTACTACCTCTATACATCTTCTCTTACGTACACACACATCACTCGACAATCAACCTATCAATAACATCTTCAATTCACATACTCTTTTCACATACGCTTTCCTTAAGAAACACAACTCAGCACCACACCATAAAGAAAACACAAGGGCCAGTAATCTAACCTTTAAAATCATAAAATACCACGGTGGTTATTAGCAACACCCCTAAGGGTAAGGAATACTCTCAACCACGTGCCTAAGCTCAGACTTTCTGACACACTTTATGCCGGAGATTATTATGCTCCCTTCCACTATGTTCCCATCCACTATCCTCCCGCCCATACCCAATCTCGGGGTACATGGCTCATGACACAGCACGGTTCATGACATAGTTAATCCTCACTGAGCCTAAAACCACACCTCATATCCATCCATAACCAACAACCCCCAAAGGGTTTCAAACAATCTACTATACTCGTTCGTCAAACTACTGCTAGCTCAACACATAACGAACAACTAACTACAGTCACTCCCCATTTTCCTCGGTACAACACACTCCAAATAATCAATTCTCTTCTCACGAGCTTACACCCATCATAATTGCTAACCACCGAGTCGTACTTCCACAACCCACGCCACCATCCAAACCATCCAAACCATCCAAACCACAACTCATCTGAACCCCACGGGCATAACTTCTACAACAAGGGCATCACAACACCCAAATAGATTAAACTCCACTTAACCTCTTAATGCCAAGCTACACACTATCCAACACCTAGTCACATCACATCAATATATATTCACATACCGAGAGAAAGCCTCAGAGCAACGCGACAATCTGGGTAACTAATTTAGATTTCTCATAGAATGAACGTCGGCCAAACGCTTTTCTATTTCGAACCTCAAAGTAGTTGACCGGACACCATATAGCATGCCACATCACCCTAAGACTCAACCCTCCATGCCTATATAAACACATAACACGCACAAGATAATTCAATCACAAACCCATGCAAGCACACAGTTCATGCCGTGTAGTTGTGCCTAACCTCGTCAAACAGGTCACATACTAAGGCCTCCCATGGCTCCGAGGTATTCGAACCTAGAGCTCTGACACCATTCTATCACACCCCAAATCCTGGGAACCCGTGAACTAACCCCAAATTTATCCATCTAAAGGTCATCCATTAACACTTCAATTATACTTTAGATTTGAATTCAAGACTCATTTAGAAATAAATGTTTTATTGAGCAACTATATTTTTATTTGGACAACGCATAACAAATTCTAAATAATTCTTTAAGTCCCACAAGACATTTTACAAAATAAATGTCATTCCACCCATCCGACTCATCAAAAAAAAGAGAACAAGATCAAATACATCAAATTCTTTAACTTTATGTGTACACATGGCATAAAGAAAACAAATACTAGGTCCATCTTCTAGCCCATTCCCAAAATGCCTCCATCATCTCGGTATCATCAATTCTCCTCGGAACCTGAAAAATGGTTTAGCAGTCATAAGTGAGCCGAAGCTCGTAGGATAAAGATTAACTCATAGGTGATGCATGATTTATGAGGTGTGATAGGTGCAACCGAAGTAAAATGAAAATCTTCACAAACTTATTATTCCTTCACACACACATACCCACGCACCCCAGTTTATTCCCATTTATCCTTTCATCATTCCATTATCCGATTTTTACAAAAAAAAATCGTGTCACATTTTATAATCCGATTTATCACAAAATTGTATCATAATTAATGAATCAGTATTGGGCGCAGCTTATAGAAACCTCTTCATATTTCCCCAATAGGCTACACGAATCAATTGGGTTATAGACAACTCTATAACTCACCACGATACAACACCACGTTTCGGGGGCTAACCCGTGGGCACGTGGTCCCCATCTTACGCAAGTTTTCGGTCTTTAACCGCGGACCCGCCAGGCCAACATAATCCATATCAATCCATACGGTTCATTATTTGTTTATTTTCACAAAAATTTGGGCGTCCAACCCACAACTGGTTCCTCTCCCCATCATTTTTACACATTGTTATTTCAATTCCAATTTCAACTTTCTCATTTTACTTTCAAATCAAGTCTTATTTTAACATTCCATTCTTTCTTTCAATTCAAATGCAATCATTAATTTCAACGCATAGTTTCTCATAATCACCTTCCAATTACCAACTCCATGAAATGCCAACGCATAATTAACTCACACATAATCATGTCATTTGAAACAAACGGAATGCACCCATCATATACATATGCATGTATGTACAAGTTAAAATCTATGTTTTCTCTCCAAAATATAAACTCTTAAATGATAATAATGTCACTGCATAGTCCACAATTTTCCACACCCATACTAGCTCTCAAGACCTTAGTCACATATCAAAACCCATTTTTATCGCAAACACCACCAGTCGGTATGATTCTAGCCTCCTAACCCAAGTGTAGTGAGGTAGGTAAAACCATAACCCAAGCGATAAGAAATTAGACAAAAAGGTTTAATATTGAAGAAAATATCCATTTTAAAAGTTTTTGGCCAAAACCGGAGGAAAACGGTTAAGAAAATTTGACATACCCTTACTATTTTAATCATAAATTTTTCTACAAAGTACATTTTTTGTGAGAGTAGTCTTATTGGAAAGAGGACTTCTGGGGTTTCGATTTGAATACAAGAACGACCCAATTCAAAATCTGGATGAGGGAGATATGATCGAACAAATTTGACCATGCGTAGCCAGTCCGCTCGAGTGGACGTCGAGCGCTCGAGTGCCCAACTCTCCGCCAGTTGAGCGCTCGAGCAAATAAGGCTCCGCTCGAGTGTGCTGTCGCATGAGAAAAACCCAAATTTGCCCATGTTTTGATTTCCAAACCCTAAAATGCATTCTCTTCACAATTATACTTCAAATTTATTTTTTCAACTCAAAACATTGGATTTAAAGTTTCACAAACCCTCTTTTGTATCATAATTCTTCATCCAATCAAGGAAATATTGGAGGCAAAACTTTCAAGATCATTATTTTTGAAAAATGATTATCTGTAAAAAAATTAACTGGACGGGCAAACGCCAAAACGGGCTCAAGATAAAAAATTTGACGTCAAACGATAAAAAATAAACCCGTGTAACCAAAGTTAATTTAGATGAATACCTCTTGTAGATCCAATCTTCAACTACGACTTGATTCCGAGTTGAAGCTCCAG